>PNEQ01067841.1:0-39324 GCA_003012365.1 Medauroidea extradentata | reverse complement strand
ATGGCAGCAGGACATGCAAATTTTGACATTGACGCATCGTTATGAGAAAACTACAACAGCTAAAATTGTTTCGTAAGAGGAAAATTGCACTCACAAGTATTGTCTACAAAACTAACACTATTTCATATAAACATAAGATTATGACTTTATCGCACTTGAACACCCTTAAGGGCACCGCCTACCACGCGCTTAAAATGCGCTGCCGCGTGTCTTTAAATACTTTTTATGTAGCCTACCTACATGCCTATTGTGTCAATGTACGAAAAAAAAAAATTTACTTCAAACAATGACTGACAGGTACTGTCAAAACATCACATCGATTAGCAAAAATCATTTCCGAACCCCTCAAATGCCTAAAAGCATATTTTTCAATATGTTATATGTATGATAAACTGTTCATAGAATTCATGTGAAACTCTTCTAGAAACACGCAATTTTAATATTTTCACCAATAAAAATATGGGATCACCACTGAAAGTGTCAGGCAAGTGATCTACGATACCACTCCACGCTGTTTCAATTGTCTTGCACTAGAGGTGATACCGCACCAGATAAGCCGGTAAACTTCGCCCTTGGTGCCGTGCCTCATTCACACAAATACGCGGCAAGAAGGCGAGTGCATTAAGAATTGCAGCAGGCATCATACTCAAAGGCAAGATCATGGAAAACTAACCACGTCCTGGAGAAAACAAATAAAATATTTCATGTAATAGAGAGCACATAAATAATAGTAGATTTACATGTTTATCTATAGTAAATAAGTAACACTTTTACTTCGGTGTTAAACAGCTGTTCATTGAGAGACGAAATTTCCTCAGTCCTGAATTCAGCAGTTCCAAACAAGGGGTTATGTTTCTCAACATAAACTAATTTGTAATTAACGGACTAAATGTGTTGTGTTTCGTATGATCATAATTATATTTCGATAAAAACGGGAACTGGTGTTAATACACACGTTGAATGTATTAAGGATGTTCAAGTGCGATAAAGTCATAATTTTATGTTTTTATGAAATAGTGTAGTTTTGTAGGCGATACTTGTCAGTGGAGTTTCCTCTTACGAAATAATTTTAGCTGGCGTAGTTTCCTCATAACGGTGCGTCAGAGCCAAAATTTGCATTTTCTGCAGCCATGCTAATAATGAAAATTAATTGACTTACTTGCGTTAAATAATTCACAGTGAAATAACATATTATGGGCGACGTAATAAAACATTTGTAAAATCCCGCGAACTATTAAAAAATAATTGCTGAATTTTTACTTTTTTCTGTACTTTTGCGATATTTTTAAATTCTAAGTACTACGCTGTGTATTTTTTAAATGTTTTATTACGTAGCTCATAAGGTGTAAGTTCACAGTGAATAATTTTGTTTAAGTAGGTCAGTTGGTTTTCACTATTTGCATGGAAGAGTAACAAGCAAAGTTTGACTTAGACACCCCGTTATGAGAAAACTATGAGAGATAAAATGTTTATATAAGAGTAACATGTACTCAGAAGTATTATCTACAAAACTAACAATATTTCATAAAAATATAAACTTTTGAGTTTATCGCTTTTGAACTCCAATAAGGCCCCTGCCTGAATAGACTGAGTGTGTGTGTGAGAGAGATTAAAAATAGATGAAGTGATAAGGGCGCCTCTGACCGGTATATGACATGCATTATCGCTTCTTCACGCAAGCCACTTGGCTGGTGTGCAGCGCAGTGACACAATTATTTTATTTTTGGGCAGCATAGTTCGAAGTCTAATGCGTGTTTGTACTGTTTTTTTATCCGGTTGTTATTTTTCCAGATACAGCAGCATGGGGAAACATTTTGTTTTTGCAGTTTTGAGGGGCCCGAAAATCATGTTTCTAATTAGGCGTGACGAACTTTTTAAAATTGTGGCTACATAGTTTGAAATGTGTGCTCTTTTTGTAGATAAACAAATATAATGCGCGTTAAATAGTTTCGTACAAAAATAATAGCTGTACCTCACAGCAACGTATTTTATCGCGGGTAGGGAGGGCCCTTAAGAGCCAGAGTGAGTGGGAGGGTGGAGTTTGTTTTGTAAATCTATGTAAAAAGAGTTTGAATGGTACTTTTTTTTCTTTTACTGAACAACGGTTTAAATTCACGTTAAAGAAATTGCACATTGTGTTGTTTAAAGTGCTGGAAAAATTGCCTATTGTGTTAAGTGTTAGTGAAGAGGTTTCGGTTAGCCCTTAACATCAGGTCTTAGGCACTTACGAGGGATGACATGTTGCATGAAACAGCGTCGGAATGAAGGGGTGTGGAAACGGGAGATCCCCGAGAAAACCCGCCGATCAGCGACATCGTCTGGAACGATTCCCATATGCGAAAATATGGGTACCGACCCTGCCGGGGTCGAGCTCGGATGGGCTTAGTGGGAGGCGAGTGTTCTAACCACTGTGCTAACCTCGGCCCCTTTACGTGTTGTGAAGAGATTCCTCGTAGTGTTATTTCAGTATTTACGGTAACACGTTAAATAAGAGTTTTATACAAAAATACGTATTACATGAATAACAATATAAGAATTTTCACATTAGTACGTTGTTTTAAGTGTTACGAAAGATATTTCTTTAAATAATAAGCTTTATTTAAAAAAAGTTAATGTGGCATTACTATTCTACTGTATAGTAGTAATAAATGTACAAGTTAAATGCTCATGTACAAATTGCATAGTATTGTGTTGTAACGAGTGTAAGGAAAGAGAATTCTTAAAATAAGCATTTTGAAACATTTAATGTGCAGTAATTATTTAACATCGGAGCGAATACAAAACATGGTTTCAAGATCACGTGTGATTATCGCTCATTAAAATGTTGTCTTAAGTAAGGAAAGTTTTTTTTTAATTATCGTCATTTTGATATTTAATGTAGGCCCTACAGTGATGTTCAACAATACAACACAAAACAATTGAATCCCAGAAATATATCAGCATCTTGATTCTTTACCCAACTTTTTAAAGCAAAAAAAAAAAAAGTATGTACATCCATACGTACATATTTTTATAAAATATTATTCACTTTGGCTACCCCACCTCGTCACTGTACCCAACACATCCCACCCTCATTTCTTATGTGGCTCAGTAGCCTACATTTAATGTGTCCCGAGTTTATTCTGTGGCGAATGTTACCAGACAAATGTTAGTGGTCATTGATGTAAGATTTCAAATTATTATGCTTTTGAAGAGTTTGAAGAATTAGTCCTTGAAGTTATTATTAACGTAATATTTATTTGAAATTATTATTCAAAGTTAAAACAAAGAAATACCATAATGAATAATAATGTTCACATTTTCATATTAGTATGTGGTTTTATATATTAGGAAAGACATTTCTTTAAACAATAAGCTTTATTTAAAAATTTACATTGACACGACTGTTCAACCTTATACCGGCAATACCAAGAAATTTTAGAAGTTAACTTGTTTATTATTGTTTTGTAACAAGTGTACGGAAAGAGACGTCAAGAAAATAAGCTTTTTTAAATATTTAATATACAGAGTCTATTCAATATTGGAATGAAAATAAAAGTTTTAATATTCTCGTATACGTAATTATTGCTCTTTAAAGAGTTGTTTTCAGGTAGGAAAGATTTATTTATTAATTCCCGTCATTTAAAAAATTTAAGGTACAATGATGTTCAACAATAAAACAAAAAAAAAATATCCGACTTAGATTTGAATTCTAAGAAAATTATCAGCAGCTGGATTATTTAACAACCTTTTTACAGCTAAATAAATAAATAAATAAGTACAATGAAATTTTTATAAAATATTACGCTGATTGGTGCCGCCCCCTCCTCACCACTCTGCCCAACACCTCCCGTCCTCATTTTTTAATGCGCCAGGTAAATTTCATGTATTTCGAGCTGATTCTGTGACAAATGTGTTAGAAACATTTCAGTGACCATTTTATACGAATGCAAATTTACATCCAGACTGGGTTGAGAAACGAACCCAGTACCTTTCGCATTTCCCAAACAGTAACCGGAACATAACAGTGCTATGGTAAAACTATAGTACACGTTGTTGAGTATATTTCAATAGCCGTGTTGATGCTCGTTGATGAGCAAAGTATACAAGCCCGTGAAAATCATCTTTGAGAAAAATTACATATAGTCATTTACTGTGTTGTTGGAGGATAATGTAAAAAAAAATAATAATAATGTGAGAAGACACAGTACAATTTCAGTTATACTTCGTATCCGAGTGACGCGCGGCAAAGGAATCGCTTGTGTAAATTAATTCATACTCCGTAGGTTAGCCTCCTTCCGTCCGTACGTGAGAATGCTTGTAAGGGGGATGGGGTATGGATGGGCGAAGGGAGGGGATGGCTGAAGAGTGAGAGAGCATGGTGGGTTGGAAAGAGAAGGGACGAGTGGAGGGAAGGTGTTACTGCGCATGCGCCACTCTGCTTAGAGGTCCTGGATCTAGGCGCTAGTCATCTGGCTGGGCCAATGATAAGTGGTGTATCACTACTGAATATTTGTGATTCATCCTCGAACAACTATATAACTATCCTGCAAGAATGCAAGGCGCTGCCGTTCCACTTTTGTGAAAAAAAAAAAAAAAAATTATAAAAGCATTGATATGATACTTTCTTGTTATTTTACACTATCTCTTACGAGGAGTCTTCTCCGGTGTCGAATTTCCACCTTTGAATCGTGGGAACAGCGTAGCGATAAGAACCAGTGTCCCATGCTTGACGAGCAGCATATCGCCTCTATTCGCAGCGCACCAAACTGGCGTGCAAGAGCAAGGTTTTCCTTCTATAGGCCGTTCACGATAAAGTGAGCACTGCATAAAGTTTTCTATCAACCGTTTTGCAGCCATCTTTATAATTTTTAATATGAAAATTCCGATGTAACTAAAAGCCCGTGTAAATAAACATTTCAATACTCTCAAAAGTTAACATCTATTGGCTCAATGAAAAATATTTTTAATCAATTATAAGTTGTGTTGAGTGCTCAGTTTACAGTGAACGGCCTATAGTATTCTTCCTACGGGACTCGAGACCACATTTCACTTGTTAATAGTAAGAAGTAAAGACCAACGCATGCCTCCCACTTTGCATTTTAAGCATTCAGGTAGTATTTTCGGAGTTACAGCAGTCTAAAAAAAAAAACCGTTTTTTTGCCGTTTTGAGAGGCCGGAAAATCATGTTTCTAACAAGCGTACTGAATTTTTGAAAACATAGAAGCATAGTCTCAAGTGTGTGTCCTTTTCGTAAATAAATATAATATGAATAAGTTAAGGACGTTCCAGTGTGGAAAAATCATAATTTTATATTTGTATGAAATAGGGTTAGTTTTGTAGACATTACTTGAGAGTACAATTTCCTCTTATGAAAAAAAAATTAGCTCAACCAGTTTTCCATAATGTCAGTTCAAAGTCATAATTTGCATATTTTTACTTCATGTAAAACTTGAAAACCAGTAAACATAATGAAATGAAAAAAATCACATCAAAACTGCACGCCACTGTCTACGGTTTGAAGCATATAGAACCCCTTTACAAAAAATTTTTGTACTTAACATTTTTTTCTAAAATTTGCTAATTTTTTATTACTTTTAAAACTTTTTTTAAGTACCAAATATCTGTGTAAGTGGTTTCTATATGTTTCAAGCTGTATACTGTGGCATGTGGTTTTGATGTGATGTTTTCCATTTCATTATGTTTATTGGTTTTTACGTTTTGCATGAAGTAAAAATATGCAAATTTTGACTTTGAACTGACATTATGGAAAAACTAGCTGAGCTAAATTTTTTCGTAAGAGGAAAATGTACTCTCAAATAATATCTACGAATCTAACCCTATTTTATACAATTATAAAATTATGATTTTTCCACACTGGAACACCCTTAAGACACGCTGGCGCTGCAACGCCATCCATGCGCCAGTCGAGGACTACTCTTAACATTCAGTAATGAATTTCTTGCAGCTAGATTTCAATTTTGTAACATTAATAAACTGTGTTGCGTAGACTGTTCAGGCAGGATGAGTGGCTGAGGTTTCTAATGTGCTATTCTTGACACGGCCATGTGCGACACTGCGCCACTTCCCCACTTTGACTCCCTCCTCGTCTCGCCGAGTAATGAAAGGGCGCGCGTTTACGAGCTGCCTGCTGTGGGAGAAGTTGTTCTGGAGGTCGCCAACCAGAATCCCGTGTTCACTAGTCTAGTCTCACCGACACAACACGGCGTGGGACTTGTGTTTTATGCGACACGTTATGTACATCTCGCAGAAATAACATTACGGGAGCGGTGTACAGAAAAATTTCATCTCCATGTTTAAATTTTTTATTTGTACCAGAGTTTTTATTTCTTTAGACACAAAATGTGACTAAATTAGGCTCTTATGAAATTTTTTCATCTCTCATAGTTTTCGCGTAATAGCTTGTTGAAGTTAAAATTTGCATGTTTCCGTTTTAAGGACTACACTAAAACCAACTGATATACGAAACTGAAAAAATCCATAGTGGATAAAGTCTTCGCAGGGTACAATGTCACGTACATAAAAAACAAGGAGTAAGAATTTTTTTATTTAAATAAAAATGCCAAATATTTAAAATAAAAATTAGAAAAATTCAATTTTTTTAAAATACAAAATATTTTATTTTGTGATTTAACATAAGCTGAATTTGTAGTCTACGACATTTTTATTTACTGTGAATTTTGTCACTTTGGTAAGTGAGTTGGTTTTAGTGTCGTCCTAAAATAACATGCAAATTTTGGCTTTAACGAGCCATTACACAAAAACTATGCGAGATAAAAAGTTTATTTAGAGAAAAATTTAGTCACATTTTGTGTCTAAAACAAGGGAAAAAATAACTGGTACAAATATAAAAATAAAAAACACGTTCAGTTTTCGTCTTTTTTTAAACAATCGCATTACGCTATTATTTTACACCAATGGAAGAAACTCCACCAAAATGCTTTCCATAAAGATACTATCAAACGTATGGAATTTTCAAACAGAGAGTTTTCTCTGTTTTGTACAGCTTGGTCAACATTACTGCACGTAGGTTTTGATTAGCTTAGATTCCTGATTCCTTGTATAAGTCGTTCGGGATAAAATGAGCACAAACCATGTAACCTTTGAGAAATATTTCTAGCAGTTACTGCATACTATTCAACATAAACTATAGTTGACTTACTGCTTGTATGGTTGGCAGCGAAATTATGCAATATATACTATACCGAAATTGACATAATTTGTATTTTTATGTAATTAACGTAATAAACTTTTTTTTATCAAACCTGTGACGATTCCTACCGACTGCACATTTTATCTAACACTCGCAAACATCAAGTGACGTGTCCAGAGAGATTAGACAATTCCCGTCGTCGGCCGTTAAACTCGAAAATATACGAATTGGCTGAAAATAGAACTTTAGCAGGGCTTTTTTTGAATGCTCTCTTTATCCCAAATCGCCCAAAGTCTGTAGACCCATTATAGCAAAATGAACCAGCGAATTCATACATAATGTTCTGTTCACGTAAACTTATAATGCTAACCTGTTTTTATTTATTATATTCCTTCGTTTAGTTTTACGACTCATATTCATAACTAAGGACCCCTGTTTTTCGCGGAAAGAATTTGCCCCACTTTTTTTTTAAAGCCGTACGTGCACATCTGCAGTTCTGCTTCGTGGTCAGTGATTGGATAATATTAGCTGTAACGAGCTTTGGTATTCTACCGGCAAATCTCAGACGTGTGGTGTTGCAGGAACGTTATTGTAATTGGCTCAGTCAAATGAGATAAGGCTCTTCACATAGCCACGCTGCCAATAACCATGAAGCATAACTGCAGACGAGCACGTAAGGCACTGAAACAAAGTGGGGCGAAATTCTTCTCGCGAAAAGTTCATGTTACTGAGTATGATAGACTAGGAGTGTTCGCCTTCCATCACGCGAGTCAAGCACGCTAACCGCAGTCCACGTGAGAAGCTCCTAGAAGCACTGCTGGCTCAGTGCCTCGTCACATTTCCCTAATAGAATTAACTACCTTCTCGACGGCCCCATTAAGTCGTAAATAGCCCTGGCCCTATCTCCGCAGTCTGCTCTTGCCCTGATTGGACGGCCGTTACCGCGGCAGTTGTCTGTCTGATTAGAGATCGTTACTGTGGACGTATCTCCGCCTGCCCCGGTGATGCACGGCATGACAACTACGGCCAATCACGCCAGGCCTCTCATACCCTGGCCATGATAAACAGGGTCTTCACTTCCTGACGTTGCGTGCTGCAAGCTTGAAGACGTCCCCTCCCCTTTCTCTCCTTGAACTATGAGCATCGTTAGTAAGAGGATACATGTCCGCTAGTGGGACGGGTTCTTGCCCTCGACAAACTCTACTGTCTTCACTTATACCTAGTTTGTTTTTGTGCCAGATTGTGTGTATTCGCTTTAGAATGAAGTAACGTATAAGTAGAGCCCTGAAAAACTAGCATCTTCTTATAGGTGCAAGCTATAATTCCAGCGACTATAGGTCTGTATTATGTTTACGATTAGCAGTTGTCTTACTTGACACTTCCTGGAAGCAGCTGATCCAATAATAAAGCTGTAACTGTACAGAGGCCCATTCTACTATGTCAGCGAGCAGCTAATAGACGGCTGCTATCACATTATAAGTGTCTTAAAACTTAATTAACGGAACGTAGTACATAAACCAATGGTATAACCACGATTTTATGGCGAAAATTTTTTTGCAACATTCGTTTTCAATGCGTCATGTGCACATCTGCAGCTCTGCTACATCGTCTGTGGTTGCCTTGGCGAATTACAGACGTACGGAGTCACAATAATTAGGCACCACTGTTTTTCGCGAAAATAATTTTGGCCCACTTTGTTTCAGTGTCTTGCGTGCACAACTGCAGTTCTGCTTCATGGTTATTGGCAGCTTGTATTTGTAAAGTGACGTCTCTCATTTAACTGTGCCAATAAAAATACAGTTACTACTACACCACACGTCTGTGATTTGCCGGTGGAATACCAAGGCTCGTGACAGTTAAAATCTCCAATCACTGACCACAAAGCCGAACTACAGATGTGCACGTAAGACACGGAAACAAAGTAGGGCAAAAATCTTTTCGCGACAAAATCGGGGCCCTAATGATTATAGACCCAGCACTTTTCGCAGATTCATCTGAAGGAACGTTAGATGTTGAACTCCTATACATGTTCGCTATTTTCACGATTAGACCACTGCTTCTTAAAAGTCCTTAATAACTCTGGAGACTGGAGGTGATGCTACCAGACTCCCGCGCTGCCTTGTCGGACGTTACTACATCTCTTTGAAATGTTACCAACTTGAGTCAGAAGAGATATCAATATATTCGCAGTAACCTTGTTTTGATTGGCGTAGTAAAATAAGTGACGCCTCTATACACACATACGAGCTGTCAATAACCACGAAGCCGAACTACAGTTGTGCACATAAGTCATTAAAACAAATTGGTGCAAAATCTTTTCCCGGAAGTCACAGGCTTCTAATTATTGTTGCAGATGATGGTATATCGCGAAAATTGTTTTATGTCCACATAGCTTTGAAAACGTTTGCGTTTCTTTGCAACATGTATGATTGGGTGATGTACATCTGACACAACGTAGCTGTCTGCAGGCCAATAACATGCATCAAATATTACAATAGCTGGATTATTATTGGCTCAGTCAAATAGGGCAACAGTGAAACACTGACATACCAAACTGAAAAATATCACAGTGGATAAAGTCTTCGTAAAGTAAAATGTCGCGCACATCAAATCAAATAGTAAGAATTTGTTGTATTTAAATAAAAATATAAAATTTACGATATAATTTTGAAAAAATTCAGTAATTTGTTAAAAAATACGAACATATTTTATTTTGTGGTTTAACATAGCTGAACTTGTTGCCTACAACATCGTTATTCACTGTGATCCCCGCCGAAAATTCTAAATGTGCAACTTGCGCGATGATACCCCCTTGTGAGCACACACGCGTTCAGTCGTACTGCAGCAGAGTTATCATTGGTCCTGTCAAATAGGGACTCACAAGTAACGAAAGAAAATCGTCGGAAATGAATGCATTACATTAAAATCTAGCAAATATTCAAGTTTTACAGCAATAAATCACCGACTGTACAGTTACGAATAGCTAGCTTTAAAAAATCTAAGACAACTGATATTAAGCACTGCAGATTTTTACATACAGCATGTTTTTGTCAAGTTTTAAGCTTTTTCAGAAATATTACATTAACAATATTGAAGTTGTGGGACATCCTATCGCTGTTGAACAAAATCTTTATATTTAAAGATTATCTTCAACTCTTTAGTTCATATTAACACTACAAAAGCGTTTTTGTAAATTTTTTGCACCAACATTGAAGAAAAGCAGGCTTATTAATTATGTTTGTAAATTCTTGTTTTTATTCTCATTTTAAGGGGTTATTATTTAGATGTACTCACTTCACCGTCAGCAGCTTGTAATGTAATTAGAGCGAACATCAGCCGTGTACTAATTAACCGCCTGCAGTTTGGAGCGATGGCAGGTCGATATAATATGTTTACAAAGTGCACGTTCAATCACAGGAATGGTGCTCATTTGAAAGTTAATTAATTGCTATCGACTAGCAGAGAAGTGGATTGAACTTTGCACCACAGTTTAATTAACCTCTACGATCCACGGTAAATTAGTAGCTGCCGATGACATTCGGTCTTTCAGTTAGGTACTTCATTTGCGAATGTCCCTGCCTGTGGATAGGAATGTGCGATATTTGCGTTTATTTTCTGAAAGCAGACTAGACTGCAAACTATCATATATTCACACGACGTCTCTCATTGGCTGACAATATCATGGCCTGCCGCACAGATAGCTTCTAATCAATAGCTATACACAGTAAAAAAAAATGTGTACATTTACAAGGAAAATGTTGTAAACTAATATCAGAACGTATTAAGTCAGGTAATGAAAGCAAGATGTCAAGAAACCTTTCAAAGGGGTTACAAATATCGTAAACACCTTTGCGAACTAGTAAAATAAACGCAAATGAGCAAATTTTTCGATTTGAAACAAAGTAAACCTAGGAGACCTGACAAATTTTACAAAACATTTCGTAACTTTACAAAAAAGTGTTGTAAACTTAACCAGATATTAGCTGTAAATATACTAAATTTGTTTGTATAGTTACAGAAATGTTTGTAAATATACAAAGAAGTTTGTAAAAATACAAGTATTTTGTAAATTTTACAAAAAAACTTTGTAGTGTTACCAAAAACTTTTTTTGGAAACGGGTTTCCAAAAAAACTTTTTGTAAATGTACAAATTTTTTTACTGTGTAGACACGAGTATTTCGCGTATTAATCTGACAACAGCCTAGACTTCTCAGTCCTATACACACACTGGCCAAAGTCGAATATCCGTTGGCTCCTAACCGTACAAGTGGGTAGCCCCACGAATTATTTTATTATATACTAACTTACTGGCTTGCAACCTCCATAGGTGTGTATAAACAGCTGTCGTCTAATCACAGTAGTTACAATGATATACAGGTTATTGGCGTTCAACCTGACCTACAATATATACGCTAAATACTCGTGCCTCTACCAAAAGCTAATTGCTCAACGATGGAGTGACCAATTTCTTGTGAAGAGTTTACACACGTAGGCTAACTGTCATCACTAGAGATAATGAAATATCGCGAAATTATTTTGTGCCAATGTACACTTGAAACACTGTAGTTATTTACAACGTATATGATTGGATAATGTACGCCTGGCACAACGTAGCTGGCTGTAGATCAATAACAGGCATAACATATTACTATAGCGGGATTCTTATTGGCTCAGTCAAATAGGGCCACAGCTCCACGTACAAGACAAAGCCAGTAATCTTCTGGTAAGCTGAACGTGTGTTGAAATCCAGCAAACAGTCAAGTTTTCCCGCGATAAACCGTTATCTCTAGTCATCACACTCATCATTAGAGACATTGGTAAATCGCGAAACGGTTTAACATAGCCTCCAATAAACTGTATTATATTAACCGTGAAACGTGTGAACAGTTTTGGGACAAATCACACACGCTGTGTGTCCAAGCTGTGCAGTTCTAACTGGGTTTGTTGAAGAGAGAAACAACTCTACAAATAAACTATAGCCAATATCGATGCTAAACATTCAGTGTTGTATACAGCATGTTGGAGCCTAGCTAATAGTCAAATTTTCCCGCAATTGTCCAGTATCTCTACTCATTATGTAAATATTCACGTCCAATCAACTGCCATGTTGTACTCGGGCATATACAGGCACTGAGCCTAGCTTACCATCAAATAACGCGACTTTTGCACTACTCTTCCTATATAACGGATGAATAATGACAGGATAATTTCGCGAATTCAATGACCCACATCCTATGCATGCTAGAGCTCCTTATGTTCGGAGGGGCCGCAGTGGCAGAATGGTCAGACCATTCGCCTTCTACCAAGGAGATCCGGGTTCGATTCCCGGCGATTCCCGGATTTTCGCATGTGGGAATCGTGCCGGACGATGCCGCTGGTCGGCGGGTTTTCTCGGGGATCTCCCGTTTCCCCCGCCCATTCATTCCCGCGCTGCTCCATACTTACCTCATGTAACCCTTCGCCAGCCCTAAAGACCTCGATGTTGAGCGCTAGTCATTTCGGAACCCCTCACAATAGCTACAAACAGCTTTTCCATTATGTGATACCCGAAAAACTACTTACGGGATTCGTGTGAAGCTACTCTAGAAACATGCAGTAGAATTTGCTCACTACTTTTCACCAATAAAAAGACAGGGTGACACTGAAAGTGTCAGTGAGGCGAGAGATCTACGATACCACTGCACGTAGTTTTCAATGTCTTGCGGTAGAGGCGATACCGCACCACAAGAGCTGGTCAACATCGCCCTTGGTGCCGTGCCTCACTCACACAAACACACGGCCAGTAGGCGGACGCCGTAAGTAGCACTAGAAATTTTTCGCGAGTTCAACGACCAACATGCTATAATCTATTATCCTGTGTATACTGAAGCCCTACCACTTGTCCATTACCTGCTACTCATTCAGACAACAGACAATGAACGAATATACGGGGCTTGAGTATGTATAGGACATTGGATTATAGCATGCAGGTCTTTGAACTCGTGAATTTTTCCTAGCCCTAGCCATAAGGAATAAGATTGCCATAAAAAAGCATGGAAAGAAATTTCTGTTTCGGAATTACGTTTTTTTTCTCCTGAAATAAATGATTCTAAGGCCATTCTCTTTTGTTTATACGTTTTTTAACAGTTATTAATTTTTACGCCTAAGCGAGAGCAGGTAGCAAGTATCTGCTTGGCAGTTTGTTGAAAATCGTCTTCTCCGTGTTGGCTGATTTCTTCAAGGCAGGAAATAGTAGGCCCTATAATGTTTGCTAATTATGTAATTAACTAAATCTGGTTAAATTACTTTTTAGTCGAACCGTATAATTTCTTGTTTAATAAAAATAGCTATCACAATTTTAAAAAAATGTCCGCTTTTTGTAAATATTTATTCCCAAGCTCCTCAAGAGTGCTAAAAATGGCCGCTCGACGTCCCATTAAAAAAAAAGCTGATTGAACGAGAACACTGCACGCTAATTTAGTCCTTCGCGCCTAGAGGCGAAGAGGTGTTTGAAGGGACGTGTTATATTCGACTTATCGCCTTCCCCGTTTCTGTGCCTCAGACGTAAAGAGAAAGCTACCGCCCACTATCTCTTAAAGAGATGTGGCCTTTTCCAACAGACTGATACAAGTCAAACACACGACTGTAGCCTGGTTATGGACGGCATTAAGGCCTGTTCACAATTAGGCCTATAACGATGTCCGCAGTTGGGTCCTAGGACAAGAATGTACTGATTGGCGCTCGTGATTCTGTGACGTCACATCAGCGTCTGAAGTTACAGTGTCTCAGGATGAGCTTTGTCCGGAGACAAGCATTCACTGAATCTTAATTTTTGCCCCGAAGTTGTGTCCAAGGACAGAAGAAAACTTCAACTATTTACGCGGGCATTCGTAACTAAATACAAAATTAAAATTAATGAAATTAAGCTCGGAATAAATAGAAGATTTAAATCAAGAGGAGATGCACTCTAAATCTGAATTAGTGAATATTCACAGGTTCACGCCGATGGATGGAGCAGTTTCAATCAATTGAATCAGTGAGAAACAACTGTGAAATCGGTGACAGTTCATTGATTTGGCCAACATTCCACAAATTAATTAGTGAATGGCTAAAGATTTTCCAGTAATTTTTCTCTGATTCAATAAGTGACAACTGTTCTTTGAAAACAACTAAAAAATCAGCGAATATTCACAGATTCACTTATGAAATGTTAGCACTCTTAAAGGAAATCATTGAATATTCACTAATTAAACTGATTCATATTGTTGAAACTGTTCCATCCATCCGCCTGAATCAGAGAATATTCACTAATTCAGTTTTAGAGTGTGGGCAGTATATTAATCACAGTTTCGGACACAGTACTAGTGAAAAGCGAGGTCGAATCTAACCACGAAGTATGGACACGTCCACTTCCAGTGCCACAGGCATATGTAGAGGGGCCTATATAGGACAACTAGAGCGAGTGTGTGTAGGAACGTAGGTCATCACGGGACAGGCGCGTTCACTGATGCGTGATGACGCTCGTCGACGTCTAATTAACGGAAGTGGCGTCTCGTCGAGGGTCTCGCCTCAACCACATTGGCGCATACACCCGCGCTTTCTATCCCACACCTCTGTACTTCTCACACAAGTGCGCGCTTAGGCCCGTTCATTATATAGCATGAACAGTGGATTAAGAATTATACATATGTATGAATGTGCGAGTGAATGTCATAGTTAATGTTTTTATTTTTTGTTTTATTTATTGAAGTGTGATTTAAAATTTTCCTTCTTTCTTTTAAAAAATTTTGAACTTAAATGCTGCAATGCTATTAATTAATTTAGCTATGTAAATTTAATATTTATTTTTATTCTCCTGTTACGTTGTAAAATACTTTCTTATTATGTATACCGTGGTTAAGTGTAAGACAAGGCGAATTCGCCTTAACTTCGCCACATAAAAATTAAGGAGAATAAATAAATACAGTCAGACGATGACGTAAAAAGCGGATGCGTAACAGAAACTAGCCACGAAGTGAAAAAATTTTCCTATTCTACAACGCATGAAAACGCATGCGTAACGTACGGACTTCAACCAATGAAAAAAAAAAAAAAAGAAAAAAAAAAAAAACTCGTGTAAATTTCCGACAGTAGGGAAAATTTTATTTATCGTTTATACGTAGTTTTAGTGTGTTATAAATTGTATAGGAAGGCCATGTACGTGTTTTCTATAGAAATATGAACGTTAACAGTCATATAATTTAAACTTTATAAAATTCAGTCAATATTTTATGTATAAATTTTTATTCATACGTTTAATTTTTCAAACGACACTTCACGAAAAATATCACGTAAGTCTTTTGGTCATAAATAATAACTGTAAGTACAGTAAACGAAAGCGAATTTAATTGTTAACCGTGAAAACTCAGCGTGTAAATCATGTCAACAAAAATGGTGACGAAACACGTAATGCTCATTACTATTGGCTGCAAGTAAGCACGGATACGTAATTGTTTGGAGTTGACCAACTGTGTTGCGTTTCCAAGTCTGCTTGAGACCCCGTTGTCGGATTGTCTTGCGTTTGCGTATTTTTGTGTTAGGCTACATATGCGTTACGTGTCAATGTAGAACGGGCCTCATGCCTAGCTCAGGACCCTCCAAGACGTTTCAGGGCCAATTACGAGAGAGCACGAACGTACAGTTGTTTAGATTCTAGCCTGTACTAAGATAACAAAACACAAATATTTCATGTTCCTAGTTTTGAATTTGGCTGTATTGTGAATGTTGTGAGCAATGCCAACCTAAATATTGTATTTAGAAATACGTTTATTATAATTAAGGAAAGGAATATTTCATTTTCACAAGTTTAGTGATAGGCATGTTAGACTGTACTGTCTTGTATGTACTATAGCCCCGATCACTTGCCAATTCGTAGACACATGCGCGTTATCACTTGGCAGCAGACTAAACTTCACTTTCCTATACACAACAGAGCATAATCTTTGGTTCAATTGGCCACGAACTTCTATGTGTTGTCATTTACTTGTGTTACGTCTTTACAGAGATTGGCCTCTCTACCGTGTAAGCATTCTCCGCGGCAAGTCACGACAATATCGGCCAGCGGAAGACGTCGAACAAACCTATAGTCACTTGGAGTCTAGTCAGCTGTCAGAAAATAACACGCATTTTGGATGTCTATCAATTACCTACTACTCACTGCAGCAACAGACAATGAACGAATAAATGTGGTTTGAGTGAGCATATGATAGTTGATTCGAACATCCAAGTCATTGAAGCCGCGGAATTTTTATTTCCCTACTTATAATAAAACCAGAATACCACGTGATCTCTCATTACTCAGATGCTGTTCAGGGTTTCTTGGCTTAATTAGAAGTACAATCCTGCAAAGTTCGCGTTATTATTCAGCGACAGGCTCACTCTAAATTGAATTAGTGAATATTCACTGATTCACGCTGATGTATGGAGCAGGTTCAACAATTTGAATAAGTGTAAATAGTCACTGTTTACTTAGTAAAAATTCACTGCTTTCCTGTAAGAGTGCTAACACGTCACAAGTGAAACAGTGATTATTCACAGTTTTTCCACTTGTTTTCAAAGAACAGTTTTCATTTATTGAATCAGTGAAAAAATTACTGGAAAATCAGTAGACATTCACTAATTAACTTGTGAAATGTTGGCACTCTTTATCGGAATCAGTGAATAGTCACAGATTTGACAGTGGTTTTTCACTGATTCAGTTTGTTGAAACTGCTCCATCCATCGGCGTGAATCAGTGAATATTCACTAGTTCAGATTTAGATTTAGATTCTATAGAATCCATTGTCCTATGTTCAACCGAGCAAACTCCGTAACTCATTGACTCCGGGCATTCGTACCTTAGTGTGTTCGCATTACAGGATAGCGTACCTTATATCATTGGTTGAGAAAGTCCTTCCTGCTCGCCACTCAAGTGTCTGCCAACAACACACGTCACATGAGCATATAGTAGCTTGCAGTCCAGCCTGCTGTCAGATAATCATGCTAAATTCTCAGATCCGTATTTGTAAGTACAGTAAGTCCTCGATTTACGTTGGAGTTAGGTTCCTCAAAACAGCGACGCAAATTAAAACTACTTTAAATTGTCAGACCAGCCTCGACCACAGCATAATAACCAAACCTTTTTGGAACATAAAGGGGCGGTTCACTGAAAAATTGTAATTGTTCTAAAATTATTTTATTTGCATTAGATATGGTTTGTTTTGTACGCATATATTGTAATTATTTTTTACTGCAGCGAATTTTTTTTAGCTTTCGTAGATTTTGTATTACACCATATTAAAGTCAAAGATTGTAAAAAAAATTGTGTTATGCATTAAAGGGAAACCAATTTACCAAAATGAAAAAAATCACACAGAATAAAAGTGCCATGAGCTATGACACGACATTGATTAGTTTTTTTTTTTTTTTTGCATTTTAAAATATTAAAAAAAAAATAGGTTTTTTATTTAAAATTTATATATATTTTTTAAATATAATAAGTCAGTGTAGTTTATAAATATGTAGTGTTATAGTCCGTGGCACAGTTATTTAGTGTGAATTGTTTTATTTCGGTAATTTAGTTTTCCATTATTCATGAAACAATTTGTTTTTGAAAATTTTGACTTTGATATGGTATATAATACAAAAACAATGAAAGCTAGAAAATTTTCGTTACAGTTAAAAATAGTAATAATATATAACTACAAAACAAACCATAGCTCGTACAAATAAAATATTTTTAAAACAACTGACATTTTAAGTGAACCCTTCCCCCCCCCCCCGCCTTCCCATAAATATGTTAACTCTGGCGGCGCGCATGTATGAGTTAACAACGCTATTCTGAATCAGCTGCTACTTAAATTGAAAAATCGGTACTCATACTTAAGTGACGTTAATCCGAAACGATGTAAAGCGACATGACGTAAATTGTTGCCTTACTGTACTTTTTAAATATATACTTAAAGTATTAAAATTTTAAAGAGATTTCCAGTGTATAATTTTTCCTGAAAACACAGTTTCCAGATATATATTTAATAGCTAGTCTGCAAGCACGCAGCACGCTGTACTAACGCAGTTCGTACTGGTTCATGATGTACTGTATACGCAGAACACAGAATGTGCGAGGACCACAGCCTCTGTAGCTGTAAGGATGATATAGATACGTGTTTGTAATACATTATAGCTAGAGACATGAACTTTTCGCGAAAAGAAATTTGCCTCACTTTGTGTCAGTGACTTGTGTGCACGTCTGCAGACTTTATTCACGGTCAGAGATTGGATGTTTTAACATTCGTGTGTCGTGGGGTTTTACACGCAAATCACAGACGTGTGGTGTTACAGTAACCTTATTGTGATTGGTACAGTCAAATGAGAAACGTCACAGTTCAAAGGCACGCTGCCAATATCTATGAAGCAGAACTGCAGACGTGCACATAAGGCACTGGAACAAAGTGGGGAAAAATTCTTTTCGCGAAAAGTTCATGTCTCTAATTATAGCCTCTATGTACAAAGCGCTAAACTTTCGTAGTTGTCTCACATTCTATTGATACATTAAGCAATAAAAATGTAAAAAACTTAAGTTTTCAAGTGCCAGAAAAATATAAATCACAAGTTATCCTAGATAATATTGTTGCTAACAATGCGAGTAAGTAGTTTGCTACTGTAACGGAATTAAATGTGCCACATTTCAGCGTTATTAATAATTGATTAGAAATTATTTTTTTCGGCCAAATTATTTCTCGCAAAGATAACACAAAAATTCCTTTAGACTGCCTTTTTTTAATTTTATATAATTATTTCTAAAACTTATTGACTTCATTTAGAGTGTTCTACTTTAGTTATGTACTACGATCTCGTAAATAAATATCCTTCAGTTGAATTGTCTTTCTTGGTGAAAGTTTAAAAAATTGTAAAGTTTCCTCGGTATGGCAAGATTATTCCAGAAATTTTATGTAAAAAAGTTTTGTTTCAGGGGGTCATTTTTGACATTGAACCGTTAAGAAGTAGGTTAATTAATTTTGGCATTAATAACTAATTTGTACATTTATTCTTCATTTAAACTCCATGGCTACAACCTTGCTAGGCAGGACTCTTCAGCTTCCGTTATTTTAAAAAAGAAACAAACTAAGAGTAAATGGCATGCTTGTGCGTGTGTGAATATAGGTAACAATTATTGCGCTTCCTAAACGCCTGTGATATCACTGTATATGCAACTGTGTGTACAGCGACGCTCAGCTGAGATGCATACAACCAATGTTACTTTAGTAAAATAAACAATTCTTCTTTTTTACTTTTTCAGACTTGAAAAAAAAAAAGACGTTGAAAAAGGACTTGATTTTTCCATACTCAACCAACAGGTAGATGTATTTCGTACTGTACTATTATAATTTTTTTTTGTTAATGAAAATATTCGTCGTGCAATTGTTACACATTTCGGTGACTCAGTTTAAAAGGAAAACACCTCAAAAATAAAACTTTTCAGTTAGGTACACCGGTTATATAAGTACTCTATACTAAGTCGGAATAAGAAACTATACAAGTAAATTAATTTATTAATAATTTAGCACTTAATTCTTTCTAACAATAAATACCTGCCGTTTTATATAATTTTTGTGATAATTTCATCAAAGGTAGAATGTAAACATTTTAAACTCTTTAAAGAGTTGTCTATGAACATTTACTCGTAATAATGTAACAAGATCACGTTTTTCATAAAATAAAACTCTTATAACATATTTATAATCAATACGGAGATTTTTGAGTTGTTTACTAAGAAAACCCACAACCGAACACAGAATTTGCAACCGGCGTCATTTTCAGCTACAGTATACGAATTCTCGTCGTAATGGTAGCTACCCAGTAGTTGTCTTTGTATAACTATCTATAATGGACTAAAATGTAATAAATTAGGCTCCCAACCTGTTCCCGCTAAAGAGGGCCATTATAAAATCTATCCCTTCCTGCATTAACCACTAATTAATAGGCGTGTTTTTTCAAATGCGACATCGCAAACATTACATTCAAAGGAAATATAACAAGGTTTGTGTTTTTTTTATCACATGGCTTTATTTGCGTTAACAAGTGAAGAAACTATTGGAATGAAGCGAAATTAAAATTTAGCAAGGCCTTAACCTGTTCGATCACGAATTCATTTTTGCTGTCATGTATTGCAATATTGAAATAGTTTTGTGTTACTGTACTTACTTGTAATGACTTGTTTTCTTTGACCCAGTATATAGCTTGCTGGGATCTTGGAGGTGTTTGTATAGAACAGTAATAAACCAGATCTACTGAAACTTCCACGTGTCTAGTTAGCTTTGAAGAACGCACTGTACGTGCTTTGTGCATAATACCCGCAGAGTACAGGTACGGTCAAGAATAATCTATGTGTGCAACATGGACGCGCTGACTTATAGAGGGTTCAAAAGTTGTCGCTTTATAAGGCGTTGTTCGCAAACTCAACCAAAATAATTCTGGAAATGGATCCATGTGACAGCATTAGCTTTTACGTTCAGCTGCAGGCTTCACAAGCTAAGTTGGGATCACTGTTTTTTTTTGTTTGACTGTACTAGAAACACTTATTCAAATATATCACTGTCGGCTTTAGTAAAGTACATTATTTTGTTGTAAACTTACTAATTCATAACACCTGGCCAATATTATGACATAAATAATAAAATATTATTTTTAAATTATAAACATATTCTCGCCTTTTCAGAGTAATCATAATGCGTAATGTAAATATTGGTGACTAAAGGCATTTGTATAATGTCAAAATTCTGTAGTAAAGATTTTTGTTATGATTTATAAATGGAAAATTTACTACGCGAAGCGAGGCCGTGCCTTAATTTGCTGTTTTTTCAGCGCTTGGGAGACACGCGTGGTAATTATTTCAAACTCTTTTATTTTCTTGTCTGATTGATGTGTTGTCTCAAGTAGTTACCGATGACTAGAATGGTTAAGGACGTTGGACCCGTAAAAATTCAAAATTTTATATTTGTGCCAAACACTGGTCAACTTTTACACATCAGATGACATGTCATTTCTCCGAATAAAAAAAATTAGGTCCCATAGTTTTAGTATAATCACATATCAAAGTCTCAAAATGGCAGTTGCGGTGTAGCCAAAATAATAAAAAATAATTAACTTGCAGAAACAAGATAATTCATATTAATTCTTAATGATGTGAGCTACTTCAAGACACTTTTGTGAACACAAAGCGATACGTTTTTGTTTTTCTAAAAAAATTATGAATAGAGTACATTTTTGCATAACTTTGACTTTTGGCTACTACTGAAATTTTCAAAACTAACTTTTGTCAACCATGTCATAAAATGCATTGATACACTGACTATCAGTTACTGTAGTTTTGAATTTATTAGTTAATTACTTATTTTATTTTGGCTACACCGCAATGGCCTTTTGTGACTTTGATGAGTGATTATGCAAAAACTATGGGGCCTATTTTTTTTTTGGGAAATGACGTGTTATCTGATGTGCAAAAGTTGAACAGTGTTTGGCACAAGTATAAAAAAAATGAAATTTTACGGGTCCAACGCTCTTAAGACCAGGCAACTGCGTGTTTGTGCAAGCTCTGAGGTTGTGTCACGTCACAAGCTTCAATTGTACGGACCAGTGAGTCGTTCACTTTCTTCTATTAGCTAACAGCCCGTCTCGCTGCTCGAGATTGTCTCAACGTTTATTTGCCAAACTCTCCTGAGAGGACACACCTCGTTTGTTTCTCGATCCAAAGATTTTTTTTCTCGCTCTTTTGATTCGCCGATCTTGTGGAACTGCCTAAATTATTTCCCAATGGACCCATTTTATTGGTAATTCTTAAAGAACAAGTATTCTTCGTAACATATCTTAAGAAATAGGCTATTGTTGTATAAAATACTCAAAATATTTTATTGGTAATTCTTAAAGAACAAGTATTTTTCGTAACATATCTTAAGAAATAGGCTATTGTTGTAATAAATACTCAAAATAGCGAACATAATAGTTAAAATTATTTTAGATATTAGTAGAGATTAAGATTTTTTGCCAACATACCCTTGAAGATACTGTAGTTTCTTGCAGCGTATATGATTAGGCGATATACATCTGACACAACATAACTGTCTGCAGACCAATAACTAGAGACATGCAAAATTCGCGTTATCATTTGGTAGCAGACTAAACTAAACTTCACTTTGCTATACATAACAGAGCATAATCTGCGATTCAATTGGCCACGAACTTTTATGTGTTGTCATTGACGTGTGTTACGTCTTTACAGAGATTGGCCTCTCTACCGTGTAAGTATTCTCCGCGGCTCACGGCAATATCGGCCAGCGGGAGACGTCGAACAAGCCTATAGTCACTTGGAGTTTTGTCATCTGTAAGAAAAAAAACGTGACTTTGGCATGTCTCTACCAATAACGTGCATAAAATATTACAATACCGTGATTATTATTTGCTAAGTTAGATAGAGTAACCGCTCCAAGTACAAGCTAAACCAATAATCTTCTGGTACGCTGAACGAGTGTTGAAATCCAGTAGAAAGTCAAGTTTTCCCACGATAAACCATCATCTGTAGATATAAGGTATTTAAAACAAATTGCACATATCCTCAAATGTAGTGACCTGCAAAAATTCTGTGATCTACCAGTCTGAGTCACTTGCCTGTATGTACCAGAGCACATGTGATGACATTGACCACGAGCGCCTATGTTATGTCGTTTATGTGTGTGGCCGCTTTACAATGATTCCTGACTCTACCGTGAACTTTTAATTACTGGACAAACCACGGAATTGTCGGCCAATGGGAGACGTCTTGCAAACCTACAGCTGTACGGAGATCATAAAAAACTAGAATTTTCACATGTCTCTGCTCATATGGAATTGACCTGCCAAAAATTTCAAGGGGCGTCATTTCAGGGTTTTCTTGGGGGGGGGGGGGTCAAGATATATTTTTTTTGGTGACAGTGACCTTGTTGCATCTTTTTTATTAATTAAGCATATATAAATTAGAATTTTTAATGATAAAACTTCTGTTTTATGTGCTTAAGTTAGCATTATTTAAATAACAAAATACAAAAAATATATTTTATATACTTAAAATTCTAAATCCAGGGGGGGCATCATCCCCCTGAACGCCCAAATGATGCCCCTGGAAATTCCTGGAAATTTTGCTTGGCATCTTTTTTGTTTAAGAGAATTACCTTCAAAATGTATTAATTGAGGAACGAAACTTTTTACTTGATTACCTACAATAACTCTATGACTGCAAGCTAACAGGGAGATATCTTAATTTTTTTCCCCCAATGCAAATCAACATTCAGGCAAACTACACGTACGGTTAAACTGACAACTCAGGTTCATTTTAGTACCATGATTGCCGGCCTCGAAAGAACCGGAGCCTTTCTTTGAATCTCGTTGTCCCAAAGATACAATGCTCAAAATAATTATGGGACCGACAGCGTAAAGATCACGGACATAATGCAGAAACGACAGTTGAAAATGTATCGACACCTACAGTGTCTGGACGGAAACAGACTGATCAAAACTATTTCCAGTTACATTACATCATTAAACTTCTCTTCTAAGGATGTCGAAGAGGGCAAAAGTTATCATGCACAAGAGAGCAGTATTGCAGCAAAGATGATACAAAACAGAGAAGAATTCAGAAGAAAAGGTAACAGCATAAAAACATCTGAAGTGAAACCACTTAAATGGAGGTCATACTTAGGGCCTGTATTACCACCTCCGAATAAAACAATTTTTCGTAACATAGTAGAATGTAACTTAATATATATCATAAATTTAAACAGTGTGTTATGTGCGATATTTAGTTAAAACATTTTAAAATTCAGATCGTTTAGTTTTTACATTTCAGTTATATATTTTAAAAGATGTTATGTTCAGAATTTGAGTGCGATTTAATTTAATATGTAGTGCTATCTATTGGTGTATTTTAAAATACACTTTAAATGTTTTATTGGATATTGCAATAATATAACTATCGCAGTGGTTCGTAATATATAAAATGAATTTATAATTCACTTATTCCTCAGTTTAACTAGTAAATCAGCATAAGCACGTAACATCTGCAAATCCACATGTTTTCTTTCTAGATAATTTTGCGTCTGCTTAATTTCACCAACCTCTCGAAGCCAATTTTTACCAAACAGCATGCAGTTATCTATAATTCTAGTACCAACCTAAGAAAATACTAACCAAGCACTACCGAATAAATGACGAATAACTATCCGGTTGCTATTCAGAGGTTGTAATACTCTAGGATTTTATTACTCCCCGAATAGTGTATTCGGGTGATAGTTATTCAGCACTTTCATTCGGAGGTGGTACTACAGGCCCTTAACATTTCTGAGGAAGAGAGAACGGAAATAAATAAATTAATGAAGTGACTCTAAGAAGAGGGAAAGGAAAGGTCAAGAAACTAAAGCTCCACGTGGGCCATAGTTGGCCAAATTCGGAATAGGATAAAACACGGGATTGGTTAAACTTAATTAAAAGATCAAGCGTAATCAATATAGTTGCTAGTTCAAAGTATTCCCCGCCTCATTCCACAAAATTGTAGCTCAGTGGGAGACGTCGAGCCTGCGAACCATAGCTTGCAGATTATCCTGTTGTCAGAAAGTATCGCTATGTCATGGGGAAATTTTAATGTAATTGTGATTTAATAATGACTTGCTCTTTCTGTGGTCATTTTGATAAGTTACTCTTAAAATTATTTACAGTTTGCGAGTTTTTTTTGCTGAATATTTGTATGTGTCTTGTAAAGTCATGTCCCTGTTTAGGCATGATAATTTGACTAAACCATTCGTTTCACTTTTAGGTGCGTTTTGTAACGAGTTATCGTAACGTTAGCTTGGAAGAAAATTTTTAAATTGCTCGTTACCAAAGGTATATTACTGTAAATTTTACTAGTGTTAACAGCTTACACCGTTATAAAAAAGTCTTGCGCTTCACGATGCTAAAATACTGAATTTTACCACAGTCTTTTTACAATATTTGATATTATTCTGATGGATTCCACTTTTTTTTTTACTTAAGCCTTTCGCCACTTGTTTCACATATGACAATTTACTCATCTGCCATACGACAGATTGCCATCTTTTGTAATACATTATATTTAATCCTTCAATGATCTAAATGAAAATTACTATAGTATGTGACTTAACTGTTATATGTATAGGCCTGCTAAATACACAGTTCTCTAGAAAATATGTTTCAATAACACAGTTTAGAACATTCATATTTGATTACACAACCATACTTTCCTAATACAGTTCCTAAATTACCACAACTCCAACAGTTTAAAGTTTTTTTTTGTGAAAGAGGTAGGAACTAAATATTCACCAATCAGTCATATCAGATTTGAAGTATTGTAGGAACACAATTTATATTTCTCTTACAATATTATTTTCAAATCAATTTTCAAGTAATCCAAGTAGCCTCTACGCCTCTGCATAGCTGGTTTTAGTGCGGGAAACTGATAGATTAGAGATGGCTTCCGTTTTGGTCCGTTCTTTACGAGGGTTGTTTTATCTGCCGGGCCGGGGTATATCGGTACTTGGGTCGTAGAGCGGCGGGATAACGTAGGGGCGGGGTTGGGACGGATAGCAGCAGGAATAACGACCTTATCGATAACGGTCATTTGAAAGCGAGGCTCGTCATCCTCTACCCTTATTTCTTTCCGTCCAAGAAAACAGTGCTTGCCCGTTGCAAAATAAGATGTGATCTCTTCTATATCTTCCCAGGCTATGTAGGTTCCGGGAGCGGAAGTGGATTGCTGCAGCTAATCAAATACAAGTTTTGTTGTGGCTAAACATGTTTACGGTATTCATTATATACATAGGCCTACATGCTCATTTGTAAAGTATGCGTTTCTACACCATACATCCGATTGCGATGAAACTTAGGCAGTTAAATTTGTTTCTAAAAAGGCCAGAAACATCATTTTGTTTAATTTAGAATTTTCAATTTTTTACTAAGACTTTTATTTTCCGAACATTAAAAATAATTTTTTTTATCACTTTAAGCATTTGATCAGTATTACTTTCATTACTTATATGAAATGTTAAGTGCCAAATCTTTGTATAAAATTTTAACTTAAGTTTTTTCAACCTTTTTTCAATTTTTTATTTTTTTGGAAAAATTATTTTTTTTTGAAAATATATTGAAGTACAAATATATATTTTTCACGAATTACTTAAGAAAAATTGGAGTACATAGAGTGCATTTTTGCACGACTCAAAGAGGCGTTAAATTGAAAACTACGCGAACGGGATCGTAGGCAACAGCTAAAAATACATCAAGGGTCAATAGAAATATGAATCGCTGGTAGGAGTATTATATCGGTTATAAATTGACAGCAGAAATAAACATTGGTAGTGACAGGCCCAGAGTTGTTGGTTTGCTGGTCCATTTCGCACTACGGACAAGATAGGAAATAGTTCCGAGAGTGTTGTGCAATAATTTACCTATAATCTGTTCACTTTAAACTGAGCTCTCCACAACACTTATATAAAATCGAAAAACTTTATTTTATTCAGGCCAAATGTATTATTCGCAAGCAATGGCGTAAATCCATGAATACCCATCTTGCAATACATCCCCATTGCAAAAATCTTTCAAAGATCATACGAATGTATTAAGTTTTGAGAGGTGAAACGTTGCATTGATATTTAGTTTCAGGGAAGTTTTCATGTTGTAAATGGTAAAGGTGACTGCAAAACGTCTGAAAGAAAAATTCAAGCAATGCTTTCTGTATCATGAACAATCTGTAAAATATTTATGTTATATTTTAAGTAGTCTATTTAGACTATTCTCTGCCTAGAGTATAAATATTGAATCAGTGTAACATATTGAGTTCTAATTGGATGATAAATTTCATTGTGACATCGCTTGCGTTGAGAGGCCTTCGTAGTCAGTCTATGTTTGTGTGTGAGAGGCAAGAGTGATAAGGGTGCCGCTGACTTACTCATGTAATATATTATCGCCTCTACGTGCAAGCCACTCAGCTGGCGTGTAGTGCTTTTTACTATTATATTTTTTACTACGAGATTTTAAACGGTGACCACATTATTTATTCGTGACCAGCGTTGTCCAAAGTCTAACATTTATTTCTATGGTTGAGTTTTTCGAACTCGGTTATATTTCCAGCCTGGAAAAGCCATTTTTGGCCGTTTTGAGGAGCCCGAAAATGATATTCATAATAAACGTGCCGAATGTTTAAAACTATAGCAACATAGTTTGAAGTGTGTGTACTTTTCGTAGATATACAGATATAATGTGCGTTAAATAGATTCGTCTAAAAATGAATTGTAATTCGCTGCAACGCATTTGAAGCACAGGTAGGAAGACACTTAATACCTGACATTGAGTTTTTAAATGTATATTTCACACACAAATGAGCAATATCATTTATTATTTTATTCATTTTTTATTTATTATTATTTCTTTTGTGATGAAGTTTACAAATGATTCGGAGACGTACGGACATTGCGCACTAGAATCATCATCGAGCCAGTCAAATAGGAACTGACTTATAATAGTGACATAAGCGTAGGAAATGAATACAGTACATTGAAGCCTAGCAAACAGTAATCTTTTCCCTGGATAAACCACCTAATCAGTAGTAGTGGGTTCAGGTTTGGTGTCCGAAACAAACGCGAACTGAATGTGAAACGCTAGCTTTCCAGTTGAACCAAAAAAAAACTTCTCTGTAATAATTACCGTGTTATTTAATCCTATATACATTCATTACTAATGACTACAGAGAGATTATGGTTTATCGAGAAAAATGTTTTGTGCAAACATACCCTTAAAAACGCTGTAGTTAATTGCA
This sequence comes from Medauroidea extradentata, assembly GCA_003012365.1. NCBI lineage: Eukaryota > Metazoa > Arthropoda > Insecta > Phasmatodea > Phasmatidae > Medauroidea > Medauroidea extradentata. The sequence continues at coordinate 11,320 of PNEQ01067841.1, read as the reverse complement.
ACACACATGACTGGCTTATGTACGTCTGACACAGCGTACCGTAGCTGTCTGCAGACCAATAACAGGCATCAAATATTACAATATCGGGATTCTTATCGGCTCAGTTAAATAGGGCAACTACTCCAAGTACAAGCTAAAGACAGTAATCTTCTGGTAAGATGGACATGCGTAGAAACCTAGCAAACAGTCAAGTTTTCCCGCTATAAACCATCATCTGTACTAACGACTGAATCAAAGACTAATAATGCACTAATTAACTATAAACAACTTAGTATTCAAAGAATTACTAAATTACTTGTGCAAAATTACTTTAATTGTAACTGTACAATCACAATACTTTGCAAATTTTTAAGTACTTTGTTAGTAAGGCCTAAATTTTGTAAGTATAATTAATAATTTACTAACCACGATAGACTATGTGTTGCTAATTGTAGATTATTTTACTGACCGAAGTATTATCTATCAGTGAGTTGTAACTCGGTTGTAAAGTTAATCACGTTGTTCTAGAATACAACGAGCATGACGGCAGATAAGGTAACGGTGCTGTCGGAATGAAAGGCTGGCCGAGCTGTTATTACTGCTGAGAAGAGAAGGAGGGTGGCACAAGGGGTGGGTAGTGGTTGGGGTGGAGCAGTAATAATCTGGTCGGCATGCACGCCTGACTTGTTCCAACCCCAAATACTAACGACTCTCTTCTTTACCCTGCCTCACTGCGTCTTTCTCCAATACTACCTTACCTCTTTACGGTCAAGTCTGGCATTTTTAACCATGTCTGGTCAATAATAATAATAATAATAATAAAACAGATTGTGACTTCAGCCTTCAATGTTTGATAATGACACGTGTTCATGTAGTTAGTTGCAATTAATTACCTGCAATGCCATGTCTATATTTAGGACGCCGTATGCCAAGCCCTTTAAAGGTGTTTTAAGTGCGAAAAAAAATCATAATTTTATGTATTTAAAAATATTGTTAGTTTTGTAGACGATACTTATGAGTACATTTTACTCTTACGAAACACTTTTAGCTATCATAATTTACTCATAACGGGGTGTCAAAATCAAAATTTGCTTTTACGCTGTCATGCAAATAGTGAAAACCAACTGGCCTAATTAAACAAAATAATTCGCTGTGAACTTACATCCAAAGAAGTATGCAATAAATCATGGAAGAACAAACAACGTGATATTTTGAATTTTAAAAAAAAATTGCAGAAGTACAGAAAAAAGTTACACATTCAGCAACTTTTTAAAAATACGAAAGCAGTTCGCTGGATTTTTTCAAATGATTTATTGCGTAGCCCATAGTATGCTATTCCACTATGAATTATTTCACGTACGTAAGTCTATTGGTTTTCACTATTTGCATGGCAACAGAACATGCAATTTTTTACTTTGACGCACCGTTATGAGAAAACTACACGTGATGAATTGTTTCGTAAGAGGAAACTGCACTCACAAGTATCGTCTACAAAACTAACACTACTTCTTATAAATATAAAATTATGACTTTATCGCACTCGAACACCCTTAAGGGGAAGTGTTAAACAATTTTGTTGTATTTTCAGTTTTGAGCCGTAACATTTATTTAAATGTTATTATTAAATTTTTTCACAAAAGCATAGGATATATTATTTGTAAACTAATTGAAATATATAATAATGAAATATTTTATTAATTTGTCATCCAGAATAATTGCAAGAGAATTCTTGAAAGTTGACCTATAATTCTCTTACAATGATTTCTTCATGTCAAATTAATGAAGTACTCCATTGTTATTTATATCAAGCAGTTTACCAAGAATATATACTATGCTTTGTCGAAGAGAAATGTTTGATAATATAATTTGAATAAATGTTAATAGCTCAAAAACTGAAATTACAATAAAAGTGTAACACTCCCCCTTATATGCGTTGTAATGTGCGGGGAAATATGTTCTATACGTAACTATTCCACATGCATATTGTGCTAATGTACAAAAATAAAACACATTTAGGACAGAGACCGACGTCATGCCCTTTATAAATACTGTTTCGAAGCCCCCTGGCGTAGATAGATACGGCCATTATAGAATGCCGTACTTGAAAATCCTACAACCGGATGTATCTGAAACTCGGATAGGAACGTGTACTTAATTTTGTTGCAGACTTTTCACCAATACAATTGTATAGTTACGGCTTGAAGTCTCACAGTAGAAACGTATCAGCGGGAATCTTGCACGCTAGTTTACCTCTCGGCTCGTTGTGGCGATGTGGCATTTGATGCACGCTTCAAAGTTTTCCTTACACCTCCGTCACTTCTCAGCCTCTTATACGTGGTTTGGGATAAAGCGAGCGCTAAAAAAAAACCTGCTAAATTTCTAAGTTCAGCCTATTCGTATCTTACCTCTCCGGACACGTCACTTGATGTTTGCACGTGTTAGGTAAATTGTGCAGTCATTAGGAATTCATGCAGTTTGATAATGAAAACTATTATATTATTACTTGTATATAATACAATTACAGTGGTACCTCGCTAACACAAACCCTGTTAATACAAAGTTCTCATTAATACAAAGCAATTTTTATTCCCCTTGGAATGGGACAAGAAATTAAATAATTACTTTAATATTTAATACAAATTATGTTTATGCATTAAACCATGCAATATCAAGTTCTCAAGTAAAAAGAAGTCATTGTGGTGAAAAGACTATTTTATTTGTGGGGACGAACAGAGTGAACAAAATTTTAGTAATTTTTTTAAGGTTTTGATGAACACCTGTTAATACAAACCTCATTATTACAAACAGCCAAAATTTTGGTCCCTTCAGGTTTGTGTTAAAGAGGTTTGACTGTATGTCAATTTCGGTTAATTTTGTTCCTGTATTGTTGTATTTAAATAGGAATAAACATACAACTATATTGCATAATTTCGCTGCCAACCATACAAGCAGCAAGGCAGCAAAAGGTGATGTTAAATTATATGCAGTAACGGCTAGTGATATTTTTCAAAGGTTAAATTATTGATAGGGACCCTGGTTTTTCACGAAAAGAATTTGCCACACTTTGTGTAGTTGCCAAACGTGCACATCTGCAGTTCTGCTTAGTTGTCAGTGATTGGATATTTTAACTGTCACGAACCTTGATATTCTACCGGCAAATCACAGACGTGTGGTGTTGCAGGAACTTTATTGGAATTGGCTCAGTCAAACGATAGGCATAGATACGCTGCCAATAACCATGAAGCACCGTTGAAGATGTGCACGTAAGTAACTGAAACAAACTGGGGCAAAATTCTTTTCGCGAAAAACAGGGGTCCCTAATTATTAGTGCTCACTTTATCCCGAACGACCTTTACGCGATAAGCCCTCGGCTGGCGCATGGACGGACAATTGTAGTAGATGGGCACAAGTCATACAACATACTATTTTCATTGGTTTTACATTATTGAATATTAAAGGGTTAGGTTTGATGTCGACCGTCCTGCAGCCCCTGGATGTTTGGTGCCTAGGCTGTCGCCTAGCTCGCATACGGTAGCACCGACCCTGTCTAGAGCGGGAAGGGTGAGAGGGAGAGGGTGAATGTTTAGATCGACCTCTCGACGGGGCGGGCACGCGTTGACCCGCTGCTGACCTTTAGCCGCCGGACGTGACGTCACGGTCTCGCGCGCCAATCAGCACGCCCCGCTGTTTCATCATCTTCACCAACCTTGTCTTCCGCCGACCATCTCTCGTCGCATCCTCCTAGAGCCCGGTTACAATAGTCACGAGATTAGCTTGGAATGGAATGAAGTTTGACATAAGGAAAAATTCTGCCGCTAGCAGCGCTGTTATAGCTAACTGGTGCAATAAAATACCAAACCACAGTAAAATGAATTTTAATTAAGCTTGTAATGAGGGAAGTATTTTAAGTTAATTTTAAAGTAAAAAAATAAAATATTTGTATATAAATTATCATTTTATCGTAATTTCATATTCACGAAAGCTCTGTGATTGGTCAATTTAATCTCTTACCGGCGCAACAAGTTGTATAAATTGGTGTTTTGTTTTGAGTACAGGCTAGAATTCAATCAAGTGTAAGATAGTGTAACTTTCACAGTTGGCTCTTGACTCATTTAACCCCTCCTGGGAGATGCAGAGCCAACAGCAAAGGAACAACTTAATTAAAGGCTTATTCACTGTGTCAGACAACAGCCAATGTACATATGTTGCCTGCTTGAGTATGCAGATAATATTAGAGTCTAGCCTAGAGGTCAGTGAACACCCGAAATTTTCCGGCCTCTATGCATAAATTGTCCCTTGCCAGACTAATAACATAGCCTAACACAGATCTTTGTAACCTGTAGTGGACTTAACCTCAGCTTGGGTATGGCAACATTTCCGCATGACGTGTTCATAAAGTTACCCGAGTAGAGTTTTCAAGCGTCCAATAATCCACTGAATTAATGCACTTATTTTTTTTCTCAATAACTAACGTATGCAGGGTTGAACTTGCACAAATAATTCATACTGTGGTACGATGTAATGCGCTGATTTTTTGGTTTATAAAAATATAAATGTTTTGTTATTTTTTTGAGAAATTTCAAAAAAGGGCAAAATTTTCTTCAAGTTCGACACATTTTAGAAAAATGTTATTTGTACAATTACTTCATGAAATTCAGATTGTGACTTTGATATGCCTTTATATTAAAACTACCCTAAAAGAAAGACATAGATAAGTAAAAAAAAATTGTTTAGTACAACCTATCACGGAATATTTTTTTTTTGTTTGCTGCAACAAAATTACATTGCTCTTTTTATTTTTAATTAGTTAAACTAATAAAGTCTTAAAACAATTGCTACAAAAACTGAAATGGTTCCCGAAGTCAACATTTTAATTATAATATTAGGTAACATCAAATATAAATGTGTTTCTTGGCTGCATAGAAAACTTTTTTACTGTGCAGGAATTCAGTGAACTTTAAAGCAGGCACCTGAATGGCGTTCGAACTATACTCCATCCATTCTAAAGTTGCAGCTAATTCATTCAAGTGAAGGACAATAACATTTTTGCTCAGAATAAATTTCATTGGAAATATTGGAAAAATATAAGGCATCTGTGTTACGGTACAATAACGATGTGAGGAATCAAGATATATTTAAATTACTTTGATTTATTTCACTATAATTTTTTTATTTCTGCTGCAACCTTACGGTGGACAGAGTATACATGCAACGTGTTCGGTAACACTTTTTTTTTATCTCAGAGACAAGTAAAGGTGCGTCCACAATGATCATCTAAGAAAAGAAAACACACTTCACACTACTTGTCAATATGACTTTTAAGACACCGCACACGTCAGAAGCATTATTTTAGAGCCTTAAAAATGAACTATGAACGGTTTTATTTAGACGTTATTTCTCACTGAAGATGTACCGCATTAATTCGAAACTGAGGTCTACAGTTGTTATTACATTGGACTTTGCTACAGCGACGGAGTCATTAAGGACGTTGGACCCGTAAAAATTAAAAATTTTATATTTGTGCCAAACATTGTTCAACTTTTACACATCAGATAACATGTCATTTCTCCGAATAAAAAAAATAGGGCCCATAGTTTTAGCATAATCATCTATCAAAGACACAAAATGGCAGTTGCGGTGTAGCCAAAATAATAAAAAATAATTAACTTCCAGAAACAAGACAATTCATATCGATACTTAACGATGTGAACTACTTCAAGAAACTTTTGTAAACACAAAGCGACGTATTTTTGTATTTTTTAAAAATTGATGAAAATTAGTATTTTTTTTTTTTGCATTACTTTGACTTTCTGATACTACTGAAATATTCAAAACTAACTTTTGCCAAACATGTCATGAAATGCGTTCATACGCTGACTTTCAGTTCCCGTAATTTTGAATTCATTAGTTAGTTCCTTTTTTTGATTTTGGCTGCAACGTAACGGCCATTTCGTGACTTTGATAAGTGATTTTGCAGAAACTATGGGGCCTAATTTTTTTTATTTGAGGAAATGACGTGTTATCTAATGTGCAAAAGTTGAACGGTGTTTGGCATAAATATAAAAAAAAAAATTTTTTACGGCTCCGACGCCCTTAACAATCATTACGACGGAAACACCGCGTGCGCGTTTATGTAGAGGCGATATCACAATACATGCGCCGGCCGACGTCGCTCATAGCGCCTCATCGATATACGCCTCATACACAAACATTCCCTTCACCAGTGAGGAGAATTCGTAATTTTATATTCGTATGAAGTATGGTTAGTTTCGTTGATGCTGCTTGGGAGTACATTTTACTCTTACAAAAAATTTACTTCAACCAGTTTTCGTATAATAGCATTTCAAAGTCCAAATTTGCATGTTTTTCGTTCTTATTAGCCGCTAAAACCAATTAACATAACGTAACGAAAAAATTCACACTGGAACTGCATAGCATGGGCCACTGGCTGACGTGTTTTAAAATCCATTAAATGTATTTTTGTATCTAAATACACTGATAAAAGAGGAAACAAATTAAAAATTTTAGGATTTTTTTCTCATATACCAAAATATTTTGTGTTGAGTTTAAAGGCATGTGAAACAGTTGTCCGTGACATGTAGCTTCAATATGAATTTTTAATATCATTATACTAATGGGTTTTTGCGGCTTACAAGAACAGAAAACATGCAAATTTTGACTTATGAAGCCTTGTTACGGAGTTTTGCAGTGATTTCGAAAATGTTTTTTTTATTGCTACCTTATACTCATATCAAAATTTCGCTGCACTGTTTTGACACTTATATGTTATAATTTGTAGCTGAATTATTTTTGTAGAACTATACAGAACGGTTTTTTATATTTCATTTCCCAAAGTACCACGTTTTTCGTCGTGAAAATAAGCAAAAATTAAGAAAATTATTTTTTTGCCTGCGAATGGCACATTATTTTAAAAAACGCGTCCACAATATTGTGTATCGTGTGATTGCACATTGACTCAAATTTTTCCAAAACTTTTGGTTAAGAAATATTTGAGTTATTGGCACCAATCTGAAAAAAAACTCGGGAACAAGCCCATAAGTGCCATCATGGGAATAACAGGATGAGCTATTTTTTTATAAAAGGGAAGTGTGCTTCAAAGTAACTTCTATAACACTTACAATATTTTCCTACATTTGAACACGCCCTTACAGTACACAAGCACAAATAGCTTTCCACTTGTTAATTTTTTTTCCACCAATCAAATCAAATGTTTGGTTATATTGTGACCTTGATCGTGAAGGTAGATCCAAGAGTGTTTAGGACAAGTTTCCTCGGGAGCGTGTTGCGTAGTTGTTTTACCCTGCAGGACTCAGGTGGGGTCTGGCAGACCCCAGGCTAAATGTTTTCTGCTGCCACAACTAGGTTGCGCGCATGTTCGCCTTGTAATCCCAGGTACCTTCCACATTGGAAGGGTAGATAGCGCTAACACCACGATTGACAGTTTCCGTTCATCCGTTTACCTGCAAGGAGCTACAAAAGTCGCCTGGGGTCCTACAGACCCCACTTGAGTTCTTACGGTATTTTTTTCATGACAACACGGTAAGCACAAAACTCCAATTTACCCTGCAACACTAATATTTTTACGTAAAACTAAAGCAATTTAATTAACAATATGAAATAGAAATTAATAAAAGAGGCAATATTTATTCTCATTTTTCAGATGAGATGCCCGTGGAAAGCTGAACAAGAGCGATTACAAAAATTATTGCGCGAAGTGGAAGAGGAACTGGAGGCAGAAGAGGGATCAGATAGTTCTAGAAGACAAGATATTACTACAATTCCTGAAGATGATGACGAAGAAGAGGATAATGTCAGTGAAAGTGAACATGAGACTGGGACTGAAGAGGATGCTGACACCTCAGATGAAGAGAGCTCAGAAGAGGATTCAGGTAATGCTAATAGTAATTATTATTACATAGGACGAGATAAGATAACGAAGTGGAAACGTGAAGCATCATCGGCTACACGCCGTACGAGAAGTCACAACATAGTTAGCAAATTGCCAGGTGTGCGGGGAGATGCTCGAAATGCTTTGACAGTAATGGATGCACTTTTTTTATTTTTCACATCAGACATGTTGGATACCATTGTTGAACACACTAACAAACGTATACAAAAAGTTAGTGCTTCGTATTCTGATAAGCAGCGGGTGAGGGAAACTGATAAAACCGAATTACTAGCTGTCATGGGTTTACTGTTTTTGGCAGGAGTTTTCAAATCTGGCAGACAGAATCTAAGGGATTTGTGGGCGGAGGATGGCACTGGCATAGAAATCTTCAGACTTACAATGTCACTGTTTCGATTCAAGTTTCTCCTACAGTGCATTCGGTTCGATGATGCAGACACACGTGCACAACGAGCAAAAACTGATAAGATTGCTGCTATTCGAGATATATTTGAAGCATTTGTAAAAAACTACAAAGATAATTACTCACTTGGTGCTTATGTGACAATTGATGAAAAGTTGGAAGCATTCAGGGGACGTGCTAGTTTTAGACAATATATTCCAAGTAAACCATCCAAATATGGCATCAAGATATATGCTCTTCTAGATGCAAGGATGTATTACACAAGCAACCTTGAAATTTATGTGGGAAATCAACCAGAAGGCCCATACAAGTTGAGTAACTCACCCCATGATGTTGTGATTAGACTGGTAGAACCAATTTCAGGGTCAGGGCGAAATGTAACAACAGACAATTGGTTTACTAGCAATAAGTCTGCTGAAGGATCATAAACTTACACAGCTTGGCGCGATACGTAAAAACAAGAGAGAAATACCTCCGGAATTTTCAGAAACTAAGGGTAAACCTATTGGTTCAAGTCTTTTTGGTTTTTGCAAAGATGTCACCTTAGTGTCTCATGTTCCTAAGAAAGGAAAAGTAGTAATTTTACTATCTACAATGCATCACGATGCAAAAATTGACGAGAATACCGGTCAGAAAACAAAACCAGAAATAATAACTGTTTATAATCTCACAAAAGGAGGAGTAGACATGGTAGACCACCTATCATCGCTTTATGATGTGTCTCGCAACAGCAGGCGGTGGCCACTGACAGTATTTTTTGCTCTTATGAATGTTGCTGGAATAAATTCTCAAGTAATTTATCACAACAATACAAAGACTGAAATGAATAGGAGAACTTATTTGAAAACTCTAGGGCTTGAACTCGTCAAGAAGTGCACTGTGGAAAGACAGCAGGTCCCTCGTCTTAGAAGAGAGCTGCAGGCTAAATTGAAACCTCGAACAAGTGATGATCCTGATGATCAGCCTCCTACAAAACAAATTAGGCGCTCGCGGTGCACTATATGTCCAAGATCAAAGGACAGGAAGACAAATGTGCAGTGTGTGAAATGCAAGAGTCATATTTGTACTGATCATATTGTTCCATTTTGCAAGAATTGTGCCCCTGTGAACACATCCGACACAGATTGAATCAAAAGAACAGAACTGACATCTGAGTTATTGTTAGCTAATTTACTGCATTTTCCATTTCTTGTTTAATGTGCAGAGTAACTAATGTTATGTTTACAATAATTTTTGTCAAAATATGTATTGTGAAATTACTTGATTTTTATTCGTGAAAACAGGGTGTTGTGTTGTTTTACATTAAATGCTATGAATTCTCATTAAACACAATCATTTGGCTATGAAATTGATTACTAAATGTAACATAGTAATATTGTTGGTTGTAAACTTTTAAATACAAATTAAAAAAAAAACCTAAAAAATGTTTTTGGGGTCTCTCAGACCCCACCTGAGTCTTGGTGTAAAATCTCAACACCTGAGTCCTGCAGGAAGAGGTTTGTGTTGATCTCCTTTCACACAAGTCGTACCTCGTTACAGCCAAACTCATAAAATCTGCTTTTTTGGTGCGGCTGTTTTTTATTTCCCCCTGCAACTTTATACCGACCCCCGCAACCTCCTATCCCCTCCCCCCCCCCAAAAAAAAATATTGTTCACGATCATCGTAAACAGTCGCGTTTGTAGTTACGTGGATGAAGATGTTTAAGAATTGTTTGGAGCGTTTTATGTGCGTCTGAAGGTTTTTGTGGGGAGCAAATACGACCTTCAGATTGTCAGTGCTGCTTGTCGTGTAAAGATTGAGGTTTGTGAGTTTGCTTCAGTATTTCTCTTCTGTTCCTCTCCCTTACATGACTTTACTGCCAGCTAGCAAACATCGCCATGATCTCAGGATTTATATTGGCTGGCACTTGTAAACAGGGAAATGTTAGATGGCGTAAACTCAACGTAAACTGTTTTATATGGCGAAGTAAAAATGTAAAGTTTGAGCTGGTTTTGCCTACCTACCTAACGTTTTTTTTTTCAGCTGAACCGTTGTTGATAAATATGATTGTTTTTTCGGTAGTCAACCGACAGAAACGTAATTTCCAGATGGCTATGCGAATAGCTGCAGCGGAACTTATTTCTCAATGAACTGACTCTTGATTGGCTGATCACGATTAAAGAGAGTACCCTAGATGGAAATTACTTAACGGGTGAAACATATTGCACTGTCTGTGACTTATTACGCTGTACAAACCTGAGAAAATGTTTCTTTCTTGGCTGAATTTCATGTTGACAGATAGGTAACTTTAATTGACGCAGGTACAAATTTGAAAAGCATTAAAAAGTTCACTGTCGATGGCCCTCTTGTACTAAAAAATATTGCAAATTACAAATAGTTACCCGGTAAAAATGTCACGTAATTATATTAGTGCAATGTTATTTATTATTGAGTGAGTGAGATATTTTGGTCAGCGCTCAAGATCGAGGTCTTTTAGCGCTGCTGAGGAGTGACATGAGGTGAATATGGAGCAGCGCCGGAATGAAGGGGCGGGAGAAACGGAAGATTCCCGAGAAAACTCGCCGAACAGCGGTGACCGTGTAGCAAATTGAACCCGGACCCGTCTTGGTGAGAGGCAAATGGTCTGACCATTCAGCCACCGTGAACCCTATTTATTATTGCTGTGGCGTGGAGTGTGAAAACTTAAATGGATAATCTTTATTATATTTTTATAAGTAAAACCGTTGTATATTTACTAAGAATCTCTTTGGTAAATGGTTTTTCAAGGGTTTCCCTTGTACAAGAACAAGAAAAAGTATAGTGTGCTAGCACTTAAGGGCAATGGAGCGACGGATTTTATTTAAATTTTCGATTGTTGTTGCGTGGCACAAGAATCAGACAACAATTTCAAGTAGACTGAAAATGAAAAAATATTTTTTAAAATTTTTTTAATGAAGTTATGACCACTTTTTTGGAGTTTTCTACATTACTGTTAATATCAGAAACTACAAAAAAATTGGGCGGGATGACT
>PNEQ01067840.1:19149-39427 GCA_003012365.1 Medauroidea extradentata | reverse complement strand
CAACACTCCGGCTTCCAACTTCGGTGGCGAAAAGTCTTATCCAATTAGAATTCCGGAACACCAGCGAACTCCTCGCAACTCATGGCTTGCAAGGAGAGACGGTGGCCAACAAACAGAAAACTATCGCATAACGTCATCAAGTCGAGTTGGCAGTTTAGCAGACGTATCCTCGGCCCAGTCTATCTCTGAGTCCGGAATGTGTGGTTTCATACAGACTGCGCCGCGAGTGTCCACTTTAACCGTTGTCATATCGTCGTACCAGGTCTAAGCAGAACTGCACAAACGTGAAAGGTAAGTATTCATTTCATATAACAAGCCCTCCACATATCGCTGCTCAATAACAGACATTGCTATAATTTCGATGTAGAATAAAACCAAATATGCGTAAAAATAACAAACGTGACGGGAGACAAATGAGATGCAGGTCGACCATTGCGTCTCAATTTATTTTACGTGATATTTGGTTGCTTAGTGAGCTCTATGGGTAACAATCAATGCTCGGACCCATGGACGGAACCATGTGTGCAGTCGTTTCGCACGGGAGAGCGACAACTGTTTCTGTTAAATTTGGCGAAAGTGACCGTTTGCAACTACCTGGACCAACAACCCACAACATTATTCTGTAATCAAGATCAAGCTTATCGCTTGATCTGAGATACTCAGTGTCTGAAATACGTTGTTCTATGGTTGTTTCTGACGGTTTTATTGCAAAGAATTACTACAGTGATGGTGTTACACATTTTGTTCATGCTTAACATATGTGAAGTTAAGTCACAATGGATTAGCAGTGGACTGCTAAAGAGGGAAAGAATTATCCAGAGAAAACCCACTGGAAACTTTCGGCCGATGTTTTATATGTAAAGATGTAAGCGAGTAGTCAGAGCATAACGTCACCGCGTCTGTCAAATATTATCGTACTGATAAAATATCCATTAGTTTCAGCTCGCAGTATGAGAATGATAATACACGTGCATTGAATATTAACATTTCGTTACAATATAGGTAACTGTTACTATGTGGTTACTGGAAAATGTGCGCACTTTCGTAACTTCATTACTTTTTCTAGCTTTATGCTGAAATTGGACAGCTACAATAAACAGTCGATGATAACCTGAATAGTTTTTGATTTGTTAGGTCAGTTTAAATAACTAAGCATATTCATACGAATAACATTTGTAAGACTTAAGAGTTAAGTGTACCGGGCATACACACGCATTATTACAAATGACACGTTTTTGTAACACTATTGATATTCGATACTTCTGTTAAGATACTGTATAACTAAACTTGTCAAATTATGAATCTATGCATCTGGGAAAGTGGATGGATATTAACATTCATTCTCAATAGTTCTGAAAAATAAACAAATTTATTAGATGGACACATGATTTAATGTCAGGCGTGTTATGTTAAATGCTACTATAAATAACAAACAAAACATACTGAATATTACACTTCCATTGTATATTTAACAAGCATTACTGAGCCGTCCTGATGTAACACATTTAGTATCTTGATGTTTTAATATTATAAAAGTGTCATGCCTGCAATTTAACATAGATTTAACATAGATCACTTCAATTGCACATGTTTATTTAATCTGAATAAACTATACGAACTATACTCCATTATGCGGACAGAGATGCCATTATATATATATATACACACATCACTTCCATCCCCGATTTCCTATATGGGTCTTCCCAACATTTATTATAAATTGACATGTGTCACTTTTGCATTTACTAAATGGCTTGTGCGGCGCACTGGTTCAGCCAATATACAGTGCTGGTCGCCTGAGGAAGGCGTTAACGGGCGATACTCCAATCCTGCAACAGAACTTGTGCCCAGCGCAGTTCCAACGCAATACTATTCGTTGTTCTGCAGGTTGCCTACATGCCAGTCTCCCGTTTGCACACAGCCGATGATTGCCGACATGGACTTCGATTATTTCAGTGGCCCACTTTTTGTGTCCATGACTGTACATATATGTAAAGTAATGGAAATATTTGTCTAAAAGTATGGATTATGCAAATTCACATAGATGAGGAGGCTTAAAACCCAATTTTTCTCAGCCACTATAATATAGATGAAAATCGTTGTGTACATATTGTACATAAATGTGATAATGTAGTGCCTGTAATCTGTATTATGTTCCATCTTGATGTTGTTAGCACCATTAATGTTGATGTGTTTTGTCCAACAAATTGTCACAGAACAGAATGTTCTAAAGCTTAGTCAAGTGGGTGATGTAAATAAATAAATAAAAGTTTTCAAGTTATTTCAGTCACTATACACGTGGACGAACACAACGAAAATCTCTCGAAAGTCATTTATCTGTTGAAAAAATGCATCGTCGGTTTTTGCAAGAATGCAAAGAAAACAAGATTCCTGAGAATGATACAGACAAAAGTTGGTTGTATACGAGATATTTTTAACACTGAATTCGACTTAGCATTCCATCAACCTGATGTTGATACCTATAATGATTGTGACATGTATCATATCCTCATGAAAGAAGCCACATTTGAAGACGCCATTGCCAACGTAAAGGAAAAAACAACAGCGTCATTTATCTGAAGCAAGTTAACGGTATGACATGAAGAGAACAGACAAAGGGACTGCAAAAAGAACAGCAAAAATAGTGTTGACTGTAAATATACAGATCTTTCTTGCTAAGCCACTTCTAACAAATGAAGATTCATTTTATTTAAGAAAACTTTGGACTCTGAACTACACCATGTACGATTCATCCAATAAGAAAATTTCCTGTGTAATGTGGGATGAAACTAAAGGTGGCAGAGGAGGAAACAAGATGGCTTCAGGCATTTTTAAATGGGCAATGCAAGAACTTTTAAAACCACCTGATATTGAAGAGATCACAGCGTGATCAGGTAATTTCCCCGGACAAAACAGAAGTGTTATGATGTATTGTTACCTATTGATTTTGTACAATTTCAAATCACTGAAGGTGATAAATCATAAGTACATGTTGAAATGCCACACCCACATGGAAGTCGACACATTCACGCCATTATTGAGAGTACGAAGAAAAAAACAGCTACACGTGTCTATTGTGACACTTGGGATTGGCAGCAGATGGTCACGAATTGTGGAGTTAAATCAGACTTAGAATTACTCAGCATGGAAGTTCATGATATCTAGAACTTACATGATATATTAATTGGCTCTTCTACTCCCTTTATTTCCAGGAGCAAAGGAAGTGATGGTCAGCAAGTATTGGTACCTACAATATCATACATTCAGCTGAGGGAGGAAACCTCATTTCAGCAAGAAAATTTTCAGAAAGTTGACCTTCGGTCACAGCCTCTGCGTAGCTTGGAGCTGCCCCAAAATTTGAAGCCGGTGCGAAATACCCAGTAGGAAATAAGTTCTCTGAAGTATAGAGATCAGCTAAAGCTACTCCAGTGGATTCCACAGCAGTTTCATGGTTACTACATAAATTTGCCTCAATCTTCATATGTCAGTGAAGCTTCTTGGACAGTACACATTTCAATGTAAATAGTATTTTTCAAAATTAATGAAAATAGTGATGTGATGTAAAAGCTTAACATTCTGTATTTCTGAGTGTTAAACTTAAGACATGTATGTTACTTATTTTGGTGAAAACATTGGAACAAGTGAATCACAATAGTGAATGTGATGTTAAAACTTTGTATTCTGTGCTTCTAAGAGATATCCATACCAAATACATTTTTACTGTACTATGTTAAACATTACAAGGTAAGTTACATTTTAAAAAAATTATGAAAATTGTGAATGTGACGTAAAAACTAAACATTCTGTGTTTCTGAGCATTATTTCCTACAAAATATTTATGTTTAAGAGAGAAATGTAATTTTCTTAGGAATTTATTACACACAGAGCTCAATTAATGTCACTGTTTTACGATAGAACTACGAAATGTTGCTGCGTTATTTTGACTTCACGTCGATTTATTATTCCGTTACATGGTATAATGCAAACCATACACCTATGTGGTTAGGGGTAAACTGCCATATATATATATATATATATATATATATATATATAACTCAATTTGCTGTTAAACATATTTATATTTTTTTATATGCAATACCATAATCTACATAACAGTACAAATACATTTATGTGTCTAATTTTCACAATTAAAAATTAAATGTTGTATTTTACAGAACATTATTAATAAATTGACATTTCTTTTCTTCTACTACTAAAAATGTAAGGAAATGGAGTTACGGCACCTTAACTCTGAGGCACAGAAATGTCACGGGCTACTGTTTGACAAGTTTTAAAATCCATTACAAAATATTTTTATATTTAAAAAAATTCCGAAATTCTGAATTTTTTTCTTTTGGTATACATATTTTTTCAAATACGAAAATATTTTGTAATTCATTTTAAAACATGTCAAACAGTAGCCCGTGATACGTAGTTTCAGTGTGAATGTTTTTATTTTATTATGTTTATTGATTTTGGGGCTTATAAGAACAAAAAACCTGCACATTTTGACTTTGAAATGCTATTATGGGAAAACTGGCTGAAATTACTATTTGTTGTTAAAGGAAAATGCTCTCCCGAATCACGTCTAAAAAAAACTAACACTAGTTCATGCAAATATAAAATTAAAATTTTTCCTCACTTGGTATGATGTTGGTCGACATTTTCAATTGTTTAAACGCATGTAAGCTTTTATTTTCTCAAACGATACACCTTTAAATTGCCATCAGAAGTGCTACAGTTTATTCTGTCACAAAGGGAACTTACAGAAATCTTAGAAACAGAAAGCTAACAAATTAACTTCGATGTCCACGAAGAGATGCAGACCACACGAAAAAGAAGAATCCTGTGATTTACATCAAAAGAACACGAAATTGTCTGATGAAAAATTGTGCTAGATAGCTGATGAACAGGTGACTTGTGGTGTCGGTTCTAATGAAACGGGTAAAACATTTCTGGGTACAAAATTACACAGCAAGAATAGGTCAGTGAGAGCTATATTATAATTTCTTGAGGAAGATAAATATGGATTTGCCCGAAATCTTAGAAACCATCGAACTTACATATTTAACACCAGTTTTTTTGTTCGTCTCTGTGAGGCTCACATTGCTATATGATCTTTTAGGCTTTCTTTTCGATACTCCGAAAACTGTCAGGAAGTAAGCACTTGAAAACATATCCTCACAATTCCCCCCACTCAATTTTTGTTCTTTTAGCAATATTTTCTTCTGCTCGATGCGGACAATATATTTTGTCTGAAAGCGATATCGTGAAAGATGAGAGAGCCGCACGAATATAATTTAACATGTAAATCCCTATCCTTGTTTTCTTCAGCACCCCGAGTGCCCTTTGAATGCCTTACCTATGTTTGCCGCCTTCTAAAACTGCTGATGCCTTGTTGATCATTATGGATCACGTAACATTTTGTGATGGTACCCTGAATATGCCAGCAACAGATCTAAATTATCACTTCGGTTTGCGTGGGCTAGAAGTCTGATCTTGCATTAGAGCAAACTGTATGAGTAGTTGCTAGGAGAGAAAAGAAAATTGTACCTAATGAAACTCTTATCCTTCGTAGATCTGGCCACATATGAAAACAATTTTGAGAGAATTTGTTTTACGAATCTCACTATTTTTGCTGCAGCCTTCTTCTCCAAGGTGCGTAACAGAGATTTCGGAAGGATTCTAGGAGAGGGCTAATTTAATAAAAAGGGAAACCATATTATAACTGAAAGTATATTTATTAAGATTATAAAAGTAATGAGTCAATCAGCCACTTTTCTCTCGTAGATGTTTCAGCTTGGTCTCATTGTTTTTTTTTTTTTCGTTACTTACAATGTTCCCAGGGATTTTACAGTCTTTCTATTGTCACTGTAACCTTTCACAACTGGCTGTTGGACGGACTTAAAGGTCTAATAATGGAAACATACGCACGAAAATCCACGTGTGCTTCTGTCCACGAAATTCCAAAATTAGTGGAGGGAAAAGATTCCTTGCAGCACCGATAAACTACTGATACGTACTGTATTAGCGGCGTTGTGCTAGGAACCAAAACGTATTTTAGACCTCTTGCGTAAAAAATGCGAACAAAAAAGTAATTTAAATTTTATCCACTTGGAAACATTTATTACTTGTTCGACGTCGCAGTTACACAAAACTACTATAGATCCCAACATACACTTAAATATTAGTGAGAATGACCACGAACGTACTTTTCATTTGGAATACAGTGCTTGAATGTTAAAAGCTGACTGACACAGTATCTACACTGTAAAACATTTTTTGTACTTTTACAAAGAAAATATTTGAAACCCAGTTGCCAAAGAAATGCCTTGTAAAACTACAACGGTTGTCATCGTAATAAAATACAAAGTACGTGTTTGTAAAATTACAAGGACTAGCCTTGTACTTTCAAAACGAAAAAAAAAAAAAAAAAAAAAAAAAAAATTAAACGCTCATTATACTTCATAAATAACACTGAACTTATTTATCAAATAACTTTTGAATAAAGGGCGTTCGCATGAAATTATTTTCAAGGAAAAAAAATTGGAGGTGGGAAGTTTTTAGCCACTCCCCCCGCACTAACAAACTGCGCGTCTTACCCCGAGACCAACGCGACCTCCGTACTACTTACTCTTTATTTTTTTATATAGGTTCAATATACAGTTCAGTAATAATTTTTTAAAGGACGCAATTAATATAAACAATCACTTTATTCCAGAAAAATGCTTTCAAGAGGTTATGCTATTTGCATAAGTAATTTCCGACGAACCTATGATTTTGGTAGACTACATATTTTTTCCAAGTTTTTTTGCAAACAAAATCTTATTGACTTTATAAACTAATAATTTTACAAGGAAAATTTTTCAACATTTACCAAAGTTTGTACAACGGCCTTGTCATAGTTTACAAAAAATATGTTCCATGCAGGAACTGTCGGTCGGTATACAGGTACAAAGAATTCATTTGTAGAATTACAAAGTTTACTTTTGAAACTTTATAAATTAATGATTTCACACAGAAAATCTTGCAAATTTTACAAATATTTTTTAGTGTATGACATCCAGCATGGATATTTAACACGAAAGTTGATGTCGAAGTTGGCTTTATTATTGCTGTCGACATTTTATCTGCGAGATAAGGGAATTTTCAGATACCCTACACAACAGTGATGGAAAGTAAAACGAAAAAAGTGATGTAAGACAACACAGATACGACACGTCGAAAATATTGACCGATAGTAACAGTCAAAATCTCCGTAAGTGGCCAAATTGAACTATAATTTTACTAAGGAAACTGCGAACGGAAAACTTACATCAAAATTAAGAATGCATTTAACAAACAGTCTGCCAGGTGTTGGTTTCAAATTGGCTTCATCTTTAAGGCCATATTTTACGATTTTTAAAATTTTCTTAACTGAATGAGGTTAACAAAAGCACCATTTCACTGAAGTTAAATGCCAATCAAATGATGACGTTTTTTATAACGCAGTGACATAAAAGCATAAAAACGTTGAATACAGGAGCATACTTTGCAGGGTGTGAAACTAATATAGAAAAATAAATCTTACTTCACATTTTCTAAATATCACACACACCTACACAACATACTAAAGAAGTTTCAAAAATATTCAACGAAAAGCGAGTAAGCAGAAGCGTTTTAATTTATTCACGGATTAAAAATAAAAAAATTCCTCAGTAGTTGTAGGTTTCAGCAATTTTAATTTAAATAATTTTGTCTTGTTACAGTTATATTTTAGTTTCTAACGTATTATACACGTACTAATGATATTAATATGCACTAGTGAATAAAATACAGGTGACAGTACATATGAATATTTAAACAGACGTTACACCCAATAATCATTCTACTGTATCAAAGAGCATTAATTTTAGAGCGGTAACATACAATTACTTCAGTAGTAGTACAAGTAATAGTAGTCACGTGACAATGTTTACACTAACAAGTGACAGAGAAGAATGAAAACAAATGAACTAAAAGGACAAACTAAACAAAGTGCTCACTTGACTGTGTACAGATTATACCTATACTTCGGTAACAACCTGTATGATCTTTACCAATTTAATTTGAGTTTGGCTATGCACCAGTCCACAAAAAAGGTAAAGTTCGAGTGAATAAACGACAGGGAAGTGAATGATGACAAATGTTAGGTTAAAAATCTTACTTAATCTTCACTGAACATTTGTGGGATAAGTTTAAGCGCCGATAGAAAAGAAAGATCATTAAACAACCCTAGAAAACACTACAGAGGTTCGTAATTTCTAGAGAAAAGGAAATTAATGCTTTTGTAATTTTTCAGTTACTTTTAAAAACCTTGTTAGGGATATACAAGGAAATTAAGACGGGATCCACCAGGACCTGCTGCTATTCAGCTGAACCATTTTAGAAAATCAATATCAGGATTGTCGGACCAAGAATTTAAACATGGTTTCTTTAGAATGGAATTTTTTTGCACCAACAGGCTACGCCATTACACTCGGTGGACTGTGTAATTTACATAGAGTCGATATCCAAGGTAAAACATCTCGTATGTCTCGTACGTCAAGGATATTACGTTTTTCGAAGCATTTTATCTAGTTAAGTGTTGTATTTTTTATTTGAAGCAGAAGTACTGGTAGCAAAAATAAATTTAAAAAAAGTTTAAAATAATTTTATAAAATGTTTTTGGCCAAGTACCCAGTAGGCTATTGGCGTAAGAAGGCCGCCATAAAAATATCAATATATTAATTTTACTAATTTCAAAACTGCATTTTGGAATAAAGCACATAAAAAGGACCATACATGTCACACTAAAATATATTTATGTTTGTTCACACCCTATTGTACTTCATAAATGAACTATTTTTCTCATTACTTCATGTCGTAGATGCTTTATTTACGGCGACATATCTGCGGCCGCAGTGTGACATACCGACAACTACGATCATGAAGATCGTGACTAAATATTTTAAGTTAGCCCTCAATTCCACGCTGGCACTTCTTGACGTAGCCAGAACTCAGCTGGTAGGCGGGCCTCAGCATTACACAGCAAGCACTTGCACTTTATATCCAAAACTTGAACATGGCAATATCGCGCCAAGTTGTGGCATAATTCTTCACCCTGGTAACAGGTCCCTGTCATTTTTCACGGGGGCGCACTCCCCTCGAGTGCGGCTATTTCTCACGGGCTATGAAGGAGGCGGGAAGACAAAGGACGCCAGCAGACGTCTCTTGAAGCGGCCTGACAATGCCTGCAGCTCGCTCTAATGTACGGCGCTGCCGCAGCCAACTATTTGCGCTCTTCCCCCGCCCACCCGCCCGGCTGCCGTAATTTGCGGCGAAATTACACGCACAATAGCGAAATTATTCTTTCAAATTAAAAAATGTTAATTAAAAACTCCAACAGTTACAAATTGCAAGCATACTGAGCCCGGCACAGAGAAACGAAGAGCGCGCAGCGGCAATGTTTTAGTGATTTATTCCTGAAAGAACACGTTTCCAATATGTTTTAAAAACTTAAAAGAACACGAATTGTAAAAATTTTGAAACTATATTCTCAATTAATAAATCAAGGGTGTCAGGAATGGATTTAGGTTTTCCTTCGCTCTGTGCAGCGTTGTGATTAGTCTTGCTTTCTACTCTACCTAAACCAACCTCCAGCAACACACGTATGTTGACACGTAGCGTATTAGGGACACTTCTGGAACATTTTTACTTTACATGCTTGTCAACTCTGAGTAAATATTAATTAAATGTTATATGGATATTATAATTAGAAAATTACCGCAAGTACATTTCCTTATGGGCCCGAGTTTCTATATTTTTGACGATAATTATTTTTCTAAATATAAACGAGAGCCGATATCGTTAAATTGCCCTGTAACTCTGTTAAAATGTGTATACACTACGTACTATGATTTAGTTGAAACAAAATACAGCATAATGGCAGCTATAGGTCATTCGGGATAAAGTGAGCACTAAAAATTTAACCTTTGAAAATTATTACTAGCTGTTACTACATAAACTACAGTTGCCTTACTGTTTGTATGTTCGGCAGCGAAATTACGTAATATAGTTCCATTTATTTCCCTAATTAAATTTAACAATACACAAACAAAATCAACCGAAATCTACGTAATTGTATTTTATATAACTAATTAACCTTTTTTTTTAATCAAACTGTAGCAATTCATACCGACTGCACATTTTATCTTTCACGTGCTAGCACAAAGTGACGTGTCCGGAGAGGTCAGACGTTTCACGCCGTCAGCCGTTACGCGCGAAAAGGTACGAATTGGCTGGAAATAGAACTTTAGCAGGGCTTTTTTGAGTACTCGCTTTATCTTGAACCGCCTATAATTAGTTAACGAAATTTCCTTTGAACTGATAAATTAATTAAAATCCTTGTACTGTTTGTCTCGAAATTTATATTACAGTAAAACTAATTTTCAACAAAGTTACGAAGCGATTTTATGTTATTGGCTCTCGTCTGGGGGAAAAACCATTATTCTCTCGAAAGGTGTGAAAATCGCGTCCATGCCCTTAAGGACTACCACATAAGCGAATATATATATATATATATATATATATATAATTTCTTAAAAGTCACTCGTGCTTACGGTACTATTTTTTTTGTGTCTTGCGCGTTACTACTCAGTTAACGAAAAGGTAACTGACAACGAGAGAAAGTTAAAATATTTAAAATTTGGGGTAACAGCTTTTTTTTTTTCACTTGTACGGCATTCGGCGTCCCCTGTAACACCGCCTCTCTAGACTCTGTGCTAGACAAAAGTGAGAAAATTCGTTCACGAACCCTATTGGTTGAAGGACACATTTCACTTTCTCTCGCTTAGTGCTTTCATTAAATACAGTATAAATGTTTTAGACAATACAAGGGTAATCTTGCAATGGAACACGACTTACGTGTTTTCCCTCGCTACAGTTGCAAAAGTAATACATAGGTACTACAGCAACATTTTTAAATATAATTCGTAAACATAACTTGCTAGGAAGACAAAAACTGCAGCCAGATTTGTACAGAAGTTTATTAATTTATTTATTCAGCTGGACATTAATGCAATTTATTGGTCCGTAGCGCCAAAATGAGCGCAATAATTGTATGTCTTGATTTCTTTGTCACGATACAGCACAGATGTTCTTTTCTTTATTGCTGGCACCTGTCCCACCATTATGTGAAAGTTGCTGTGACGATGCGGTATACGTTACCCCAACTCTTCATCCTTGACACGCAACGCTGGATAACAAATTCGGTTACGACTACGTAAAGAGCGTACACAAGATAGTAATAGGTTTTGGTTTCCGTTTTCAGCACCGAAAATGTTGTCCTTTTCTACTTGCTTGAATAATGCTGTTCTTCCTGTATGTATGTAAGAATGTATGTACGTATGTATATACAGGATTGTACTGAATAACACTGACAAACTCCGGCAGGTGATTCCTTATGAAAAAACAAGCAGAAATTATATTTTGAATTTTTCGCCTAAACTTAATATTACCGGAGTACTGAGTCTCTGAAAATCAACATTTACAATCGTTCTTCCCCAAAATATCGGAAACTTAACTACACAAAATAACTATATTTTCAGCACTTCTTAATGCTGTTGGGACCTTCAAACAAACAGCAAATACAACTTGGTATATTCTACCCTTATAAAAATAATAGGAGTGGTTACTGTCTAATTGCATACAACTTTTTTACCGACACGATTTTCGAACATTTGAGGATGATTTATTGAGAAATGAGACCTGTGTAACAAAAAACGTTCACTTGTTGCAACTGTCTAGGACATGCCGTTTCGGCTAAAAAAACACTTGAATATTCGCGCAGACATACAGAGCCTACAGCATAGGCAATCCTGCGAACGTCCATGTGATGTGTGCAGCGTACAGACGAAGGTGGATATTCATAGCAAACAACAAGCATAATATTGTTAACGTCGCATATTAATTTGTTTCTAGCATTCTGCGTACATATCGTAGAAGTTGTGACCGAAAATGGCAGGTCACAGGCAACTGAAATACGTGTAGTTGGTATTGTGTTCGTAATGCTGATAATAAAACAAACACGAATAACTTTGTGAGTTAATACTTGGAAAAAAAAATAGGACAGTGTCGGTATCAATGAGGGCAGCTACAACTACCTCAGCGGTCTAATGGTCACGATGCTTGTCTCACTACAAGGCAATATGGTTTTGATTACCGCCGGGGGTCACACCAATTTTCACACGTAGGAATAGTGGCGGTACGATGACGTTGGTCGGTGGCTTTTATCGTGGATCTCCCATTTTCCGTATCCTCCATTCCCAGTGCAACTCCATGTTCACACCATGTCACCCCTCTTTGGGTCTGAAAGTCTTAAATGTTACGAGCCGTCAGAATCTCTTCATTCATTCTGCCATTATTCCTACAAGAAATCCTTTATGCTTATTGCTGATTCTAACGCCATAAAAACCCTTTTACGTTTGTTGTTTTTGTGGCTATCAACAGCTTAATTTGTTTAATTTCATTACTTGTGAACAGTACAGTTGTATGCATCGCTATAACATAATACTTAGTTTTTTAAATTCATCTCACTATTTATCGCAACCCGCACAGCTACCTCTACGTGTGTACTGCAAGTAGCCCACACGGTTCGAAACTTTCTGTCTGTTTCACATGCATGCTACTTCTTCAAGTAGTTTGGCAAAAACTGTTTATTTCGACAAGACTAAGCTCTCTGTACTGTTTTTGTGTTTGCAACTACACCCATGTTATAAATTAAGAGAATATCATGACATACGACAATTTCAAAAGTGTAACATGCCTTATTTATTGCTGCATCGTGTGCGGATCCTAAACCAAACATGGCATGCTTTAGAGAAACAACATTGATAGCGACATTGTACTATTATTTTTATTCTTCAATGTTTTTCTAAAGCAAGCCATCTACCGAAAGTCAGGATTTTAAAAGTAATTGATTTGCATAAATATTTAGGATCCCAAAACGATGCAGCACTAAATTTGGCATGCTATACTTTGAAAATGTCGTAGGTAATGATATTCACTTAGTTTATAACATGGGTGTAATTCCAAACACAACACAAGTTCAGAGAGCTCAGTCTTGCCGAAATAAACCGTTTTCGCCAAACTCCTAAAAGACGTAGCATGCGTGCGTAACAGACAGAAAGTGTCTAGCCGTATAGGCTACTTGTAGTACACATACAGACGTAAATGTGCGGGTTTTGATCGTGGTGAGCTGCATTAAAAAAAAAACAAAGCATTACGTTATAGCGATGCATACCACTGTACTGTACACAGGTAATGAAATTAAACAAAGACATTAACAGCCACAAAAAACAACAAACCTAAAAGCGTTTTTATGAATTTAGAATCAGCAACAAGCATAAAGGATTTCGTGTACGAATACTGACAAAATGAATGAAGAGATTCAGGCAGCTGGTAACATTTAAGATTTTGAGAGCCAAAGAGGGGTTACATGGTGTGAACATGGAGTTGTGGGAATGGACGATAAGGAAAATTGGAGATCCATGATAAAAGCCACTGGCCAACGTCATCGCACCGCCACTATTCCCACATGTGAAAATTGTCGTGACCCCCGGCGGTAATCAAAACAATATTGCCTTGTAGTGAGACAAGCATCGTGACTATTAGACCACTGTGGCGGTTGTGCTTCCATACTTTGGAGAAACCACATTGATACCGAAACTGTACTATAAGTTTTCTTTTTCAAGTATTACCTCACTAAATTATTCGTGTTTGGTTTATTATCATCATGACGAACACAACACCAATTACACATTTTTAAGCTGCCTGGAACCTACCACTTTTGTTCACAACTGCTACGGCATGTACGCTGAATGCGAGAAACAAACTGATCTGCGACTTTAACAGTATTGTACTTGTTGTTTTTGTGAATACCCACCGTCATCTATACGCTGCACACATCACATGGATGTTCGCAGGATTACCTATGATCTATGCTGTGTATGTCTGCGCGAATATTCAAGCGTTTTTTGAGCATAGACGGTATGTCTTAGACAGTTGAAACAAATGACCTTTTTGTTACACAGGTCTCATATCTCAATAAACAATCTTCAAATGTTCGAAAATCATTATTGCAAAATGTTGTTTGCAATTAGAAGGTTGCCACTCCTATTATTTTTATAAGGGTAGAAGGTACCAAGTTGTATTTGCTGTTGGTTTGGAGGTCCCAACAGTATTAATCAATGTTGAAAATATTGTTTTTTTTTTTTCATGTAATTTAGTTTCCGATATTTTGGGGAAATACGATTATAAATTTTGATATTCAGAGACTCAGTACTCCGTTAATATTAAGTTTAGGCGGAAAATACAAAATATAATTTCTGCTTGTTTTTTCATAAGAAATCACCTGCCGGAGTTTGTCGGTGTTGTTCAGTAACATCCTGTATATGTGCGTGTATCCATAAAATATATACAATATGTCCCATATGTCCGGTCTCATAGGTGAAATATGGAATAGTTTAATAGTTATGTAACGTGTTGGCGTAAGACAACAGCACTTCTGAGTGCCATTACGACAGAAAATGTTCAAATTGATGACCGTGATGTGCTTTGCACATGCGTATGAGATGGTTCAAATTGCTTTGTACACGATGTAACATGGCCGGCGGGATGGAGCGGCATGCAGCAATAATGCTGTTATTCGCAGTAACAGTTTCAAAGTACTTTTTTCGTCGTATTTACTTGCACGAGATGGTAACAACATAGCATTAGTCCGCTCAAGTCGCATGAACATGGTGTTCAACAATACACTTGGAATATATTGTTTATGTTAAACTGTACAAGACAAATCAACTAATTTATACCTACAAAATGAACAAAAGCCGTGGATGACGGCCAACATAAAATGCATGCGAAACTGTCACTACTCAACGTAATAATAATGCACGAGCTTTTACAGTCAAACACACAAACTGAACCCCAAATATAAACATTATCATTTAATACTCAGAAAGTAAAATAATAACTTATAATTTTTATGTGATTCCATACGAAATATACTGAAGATTAGGCTGAGCACACGAAAGTGTTACTTGTACGTATAAATAATTAGCAACAGTACGTATAAATTTGCAACAGATAACACATTTTTCAGATCAGATGTATTGTTACTTTCATGTAGGGAACTCAGTTCGATATATTTTTTTCCCACCTAGGGTTGATATGCTCTGTAACATTTTAGAATGGAAACACCCCCGAGTAAAGTAGCTAAGATACGACATGATACATTATTACACGCTGGCCGCAAATTGAAAATTCCGCTAATTTGCATGGCACAAGCCCCGAGTTCAAACAGAGCGCGCCAGGCGAACAGATCAACAAACAAACGGTTCCCACGGATATAGTTTATAGTTAATTCGCAATCGCGCAGCGGTAGATAGGGTCGAAAAACAACATTGTTACGAGTCATTCACACTCTAGTACTCTCGAAATAATCGATACATCGCCGCTGGCGCACTCAGTCCTGTGCAACTGACAGGCTTCGATACGGCCTGAGAATACACAGCCGGGCACTGCGACTATAATCACATGCAGATATGTTACAAGGGAAGATTTTTTACAACGCATTGGATGAAGAAAGAAATGAAATTATAGAAATATTTTTAAAATAATACGAAGGAAATGTATAGCATGAGAAAGTTTGAAGAAATAGCAATGTTAGAAAAGGTGAATAAGCTGTATACAGTTAAAATACCTAGTAATCGAACTATTTTGTATGAATACTAATAAAAACTTGTCCACGAGAAACAAAATTATATTTTATGTGTAAAGAAGTGGGTGCTTGTGTAAATAATGGAATGCTTCCTTTAAACAAAATACTTAGATTATTTATTATCAGTTATAGGCTAATAAAGTTATAATTTTCCACGGTAAAGGGCATAGCAAGTAAAGCACAATTAAGTAAACATAACCATTAGTTCCACTTATCGTTGCCAATTATTGTCATTAACAAAAGGAAATAATTTCAGAGGACAATAATTGGTGAAAAAATTGAATTTCACTGTTTGCTAACTTCCAAATTTTAGAAAAAAAATTATTTTAAGCTATCTAAACATACATGCTAAAAAAAAAAATAAAATGTATGCTTTTTAACAAATTTATGGCTCAGTTTTTGTAGTCATTTTATAGAAGTAAATAGGTGACATTATATTTTTAAGCTGCTAATTACCACACCAACAGCGTTAACTGCTCAATGGCGGTAAAGTCAAAAGTTTTAGTGACAAATTTTTTTAACGGGAATTAATAAAACTTGCAACCATTAGAGTAGAGTTTTGCTTCCGGAATTCTACACGAAAGTCAAAATTCTCGCCAAATCAACAGCAACAGTAGTTTCTTTGGAAACATATCGTTGGCTTAATTTACTGAATAAGAACAATGGCGAATAAGATATTCTTCCTTTTTTAGAGTGCAAGTGAAATTTACTTTGGTACACTAAAAATACCATAAAACGCTTAAAAATGGAATGTTCTCTACGTTTGTAAATAAGAGGTAACTATAAACTATGAATAAAAACATGTTTTAACTGTGTATTCTTTAACTTCAAAAACTGATAGTTATCATAAGAAACTCAAAACCATAAAAATTCGTAAGTAGTCACAAGAATGAATAATTAAATTGAAAACTAAAACAAAAAAAAAATTTATATCGTTAGAAGAAAGCACCTGTGGATATAAATACGACCCGTATCGACCGAGTGGGAAGTGGTTGATTGGCGTTTATCCGGTGCATGGAAGACGGCGAAATTACGGCGGCAAAATCAGCGACGGAGAAAACGACAGCAATGAGTCGACGGAGCAACGCAGTGGTTAGCAGGGTGAAGCGTGCCGCGCTGGGAGTGCTGCAGTGAGAGAAAACTGTGTAAGAGGGAAGAGAAGGTTATACTGGAATTAAGAAAACACGACTATTAATTTTAAGAGAATGTTTGAGAGCTATGCATTTCCAGAATTAAGTTATTGAACTAATTTTAAAACCGCCATTTGTGATAAAGACAAACATTAATCAACTCGTGTAGTATAAAAATACTAAGAAATTAAATTATTAAGTGTAACTGTAAAGTGACAGGACTAAGGGGTTAAGTGTAATATGCGGTGTTGTCAATTATTTTGATGAATTAGATACATGATTTGAACCTTTAATATGACACTTTTATTTGATGTAACAATTCCCCAATCACTATCAAACATAGCAACCAACGGCAAGAACTGTTAACAGTATTGCTGACAAAGAAATCTAAAGTGTCATGAATATCAGAACAAATATGCTCGAAAATTATCTCAGCACAACAAGACTTAAAAGATTATGGGTTACTCAAGTAACTGATAAGTGTCGTATTAGTCGCACATAATGAACGACATCGTAGGTACAAAAATAAAACCCGTACACCGTTTAGCTTATGTTCTAAATCATTAAGGTCACAACAAATTAAAAGTTCACGAGAAAAATTTTAATATGGAAGAATTTCTATAGTGTAACATATTTTCCCACGTCCTCTTCATTAGTTTTCGACAAATTTTACCACACCATTTGATATTATGGCTTAAATTTTCATATTGAACCATATTTAAATTATTACAGCTTGTTGTATGCAAAATAATAAACTGATTACTTTGTGGTTATATTATACTATTATTAATGGCTACCTACGAACCTTGGCATATATTTTGGAGTTCCATTTTTTATTCAATACAACTGCCAGAAACTCAAATGGGAACATATTAATTTCAAAGGTGTCGTGTTTTTTTTTAAGGGTATAAGAGTCAGACAATGAAATACAAGTTTAGCCACCTATTGTGCTTATATATTTGGAAAATTTAATTTTTACTTCGGAGTCTAAGAAGTAAGATGGTTATGTTTTATCCTGACTTACGTTACTTTCGCACTAACATTCGAACTTAAACACAACATATAGTGTCATAGATCAGACGGGATTTGGAGCAATTGTCGTACAGGATTCACCGTACAAATATTTACCGTAGAACATTTTCTTTTCCTTCATATTATTCGTCAAAAGCTGCAATAATGGATTGAAGGAAACTCATTCAGGAAGAACTGTAATAATTCAAAATATTTTTTTTCTTAATCTAAGTACATTTTGCAGTTCTGAATTCAAACTAAGCTTTTCCCATTGTTTTTGCTTTGTTGTATGTAGATTTGAATAGTACATACAGCCAGTTCGAACTGAATTATTCAAACATTTGCTTCAATAATTTAAAAACCGAAATATATTCTATTTTCACAGCACATTTTTAATCGCTAATATTTTCAGAAGTGACTAAATATGTGTGTGTGTGTGTGTGCGCGCGCGCATGACGAGTTGGGAATAAGGAAAGGAAGGAGCTAGTCAACGGCACAGTTACACTTCCTTCACTAAAGTCACAAATCAAAAGAAAATACGAGGGAGGTACAGGCAGTAGTACCAGTTTGGCAATAAAAAATAGCGACGGAAATTAGTTTAACAAAACCTTTTTATTGCAAAACCACAGTCCCACTATAAGATAAGATTTTATATGCCTTCGTCACAGACTTTCGCTGCAAGAAAATATGAAAAAAAGCAGTTACTGTTTGAGATTATTTCGTCAGCAAATAATTTTCCTCTCCAGAATCTTTTATGTTTTGAAAAGGTGGTATGACTAGGGGAGGAGTCGGAGCAGGAATCAACGATGCTCAGAAACTTACTCTTATTAAATTTCTCTAGCAACGGCAATCGTGTGTACGACCTCTTCCCTCTTTTTTTTAAACACGAATTCAATTCGAGTTAATATGTATGCATTGAAAGGGCATAATAGCTCAGTCCAAACTTGATGATACATAACCAGTCCATGCACTTTACATCAATAAAGCACGGATACAGTATCAATTATAACTGGCATGGTAAAAGGCGTCTAATAAAGTCGCAACTAAACATCCACCATGTTCAGCTTTAAGTGATGAATTAATTTCTGAAGAAAGGAGTCACAGTCGGCTCACTGGATCGTCGCTAGCCACACACCTGCTACGAACACTGAATTGATTCCAGGCCCTGATACTGTAAGTGGGTTTTAAGTATCATCAACAGCAAGGTCATTAGTGACACACAATTTGACATATTGTCGGAAACTGCGAATGTAATCGGAGAACCATCACAGAATTCGTGCGAAGCAATTTCGGGAAACCATAGAAAGTCTAAATCAGGATGGCGTAAGCTGAAAATCGAACTTGTGGTCCTACTGAATGCTAGTTCAACAATTTACCGTTGCGCCAACTCGCTCTGTACCAGGCTCTGGTGTACTGAGATACAGTCACTGCTGCAGATTGTTGTAGGTGCCACGATAATGTTTGGTTACCAGAGCATTTGAATTGTTTCTACATCAACGAAAACTGTAGTAATCCTAGACCAAATTATGCAATTTTACATAAAAATCTCTATTCATAAAATAGAACACTGAATGAATGACTGATGAACTGCAACCCAAACCGCTGGACCCAGAAACGTGAAATTTTTTGTGTGGGTTCCCTTTAGGTCTTAGGCGAGCACTAAGAAGAAATTTTTCGAAATTCGTCCCCTGAGGGGGTTAAAAAGAAAAAAAAATTGTTTTGTAAGATTCGTGTACATAGCTCGAACCCGACGGCTTATCGTAGTGACTTTTAATTCAATGGGTGAATCATTAAAAAGTATATTAGCCAACTTAAGGGTTATTCGAATTGCAACAATTAAGGATGTATAAAGACCTAAAATGCGTTTTCGATTAATTATCGATATCTATCGAACACTTCAGGATAAAGAATTACTTTTTACTTCAAAACGATGCTGATGTGAATACCGAAAAAGCAGTTTTATTTAGGTTTATCGAAACTCGACTTCCAAAGATTAAAAATGGGGGAAATGTGTTATTTATTATTCGTCTGTACAGCTCAAACCCAATCGGTTATCGTCGTGATTTTTATTTCAATTAGATACGTATAGAATTGTATAAAATAGGATTTGAAGACGTATCGAAATTCTTTAATCAATGGGATGAAAAGACGTGAAATGTGTTTTTGACTGTTCTTTCTTATCTATCAAACCAGTCAAGATATCGAAGTACTATTTGCTTCAGAACAATGTTTACGTAAAACCTCAAAATACTATTTCAGTACATTTTCCGAATACAATACCAAAGATGTAAAAAGGGTATAATATGTTTTCGATTCGTGATATATATATATATATATATATATATATATATATATATATCAC
>PNEQ01067840.1:0-19049 GCA_003012365.1 Medauroidea extradentata | reverse complement strand
TATATATATATATATATATATATATATATATATATATATATATATATATCACGCTGAATTTCTAGAAATCGACGCCATTTTTATTAAGGTTAATGCTTACTTAAAAATTTGAAATTCATATTTTTGATTTTTGAAACTTGACACCTAAAGAGGTGAAAAGTGACGAAACGTAATTAAAGGTGTTTTTGATTAATCGTTTATACATCTCTTGAACCCAACGGCCTATCGTCAAGGTTTCCACTTAACGTGAGGCCTATAAAATAGCCGTAACAGTCTATAGAGTTTTTTTTCCCAAATTTTAATCTTAAGGGGATGATAAGACATAGAATGTGTTTTTGATAAATCCATGGTTGCTATTGAATCCGTCGAGGTATAGAGTTTCTGTAAATGTCCGTATACAGATTTCAAAAATTTAAAAATCCGAACTCTTAGGGCTTTGAAAGGAAGAAAAAAAATTTTTAATGAATCGTCGAATACTTTTTGACTCAATTGGTTATCGTCTTGATTTTCACCTCAATTTGATATTTATACAAATGTTTAACGTTTGATGGTAAGATTTTTCGAAATTCGATCACGGAAGAGGTGAAAAGACGAAACATTTGTTTTCATTAACCCCATGATATCTACCTAACCAGTTGAGATATTGAGGAATATTTTTGCTTCCGAACGATGTTTATGTAGATACAAAGAATTATTATCTCAGTTCTTATACTGAGAAAATAACTCTCAATTACTCCGGGGAAAGGGGGCATAGTCTTAGTAAACATTTCGAATCAGACGATCCGAAAAAGCAAGTACAGCCATAGAGAAGTAATTTATAGGGAAGTTAACATTCTGCAATTATATCGTTACATATGGATATAGATCCTTTGTGTGCCCAGTGATGGAATACTTTATTTATTTTTAATGAACATTCGACGGTACGTATTGAAGGCACAGTCATCAATGGTCTTGCTCGAGATAAACGAGTCATCATACCATTTATACTACTTACATTATTCGAATACTCTCTCATATTAATATATTTCGCTATGATTATAAATAAGGGCAGGGACAGTAACTAAGAGTGGTAGGGGTATACTGAGGACAATTTTTTCAGATGGACAGCTATAGCTACTTGGCATGCTGCAAAGTAAGCTCAATCTGCAACTTGGTTACCTTAACACTTAATGGCCGAGCTACTACTCTGGGATGCAAAAAGATCCTTCAATTGAAGTAACTATTCGCTGTTACGAGTAATACACGTCAGCAATGCCGCGGGCGGACTGCTAGATTATACCACGTAAACTATAGTTTTTTTTGTTAGTCTTAAATGCGGTTTTATACCAGTCACCCGACTGTGATGAAATTTCTGCAGAACCTTTTGAACGGGGAAAGGCAGAAAGAGGTAGATGGACAGAAATAGGATACCCAAAAATTTCAGTGAAAAAATAAACGTTTGTAAGTTGTGCATGCGCCCGCAAAGGTTCCTACCAAAACAAATTATACTCCGGGCGAGGTGCGAGGCAATACGCTTTACAGCGGCAAAAGGGGGTACACAAAAATTTTTGTAGGAAAATTTTCTTCTTCAAAATTGTTTTTCAAACGGACATTAATTACCCTTAGCATAATTTTACCCCATTAGGCATATTCGAAACATTTTGTTTCCGAAATACATTCGCATTAAACTGAAATCTTCGCAAACGAAGTTGCGGGAACCATCTAGTAATATATAACAGCTCTGTATAGTGACAGATCAAATCGTAAGTGTCTGAGTTATGTCAAATATCAGTCCATGCATACACACACACACACACACACACACACACATATATATATATATATATATATATATATATATATATATATATAAGTAAATTAAAAAAATTATACTTGCCGGAAAATTTTGACGATACTGATCTGCGGCTTCATTAAGTTCACTTATTAGCAGCAGTGTGCTACCATAACATTTATTCATATATTTTTTTTAGATTCAAAATGCTTAGAATATGAAGGCTGTGTGGCTTTATAGTTAATGATCCAGCTTCACCTTTCTATAAGAAATATCCGCGAACATTTACAAACTAATTTAAGATAATTGTTATAATACCCATATATTTGAAAGTGAATTCCGTTACTCGTTACAATATATTTTATGCTGGGCTGTAATTTTGAAAAATTAGTGAATCGAAGTTCTTGCATGGTTTATTTTCCCCAAAAGAGTCTGCGTAAGCTCGTAAAGTTAGCCGAAACGAATACATAACTGCGGCATTTTCTTGAATTTTGTAGACGACTTGATTCAGTTTCCTCAACGAAAATATACAACATTTTAAGATTACTTTTGTTACGTTAAGCGGAAATTTGTTCTATTTTTATCCTGGTGCTATGGTGTCTGTGCAAGCTCAGCAGTATACATTTTGTGCAGTAGCTCAAACATTTTTATTTTTGGGTTGTATCACAGTGGACTACGTTGCATCAGTTAGGTACATATTGATTCAGTCCTTAAAATCCATATCAAAGTATTTTTTTTTAATATTTTGCAACAAAAAACAAGTATTGTACCGTGTAGAGGAAGCAGGGCAATCTGTATAAACTGATGACGAATGGTCGCGGTTACAAATGCTTTCATATTCAAGGTAACAATCACGTAACAGTATTTAATTCATATTGATGTACTTTCCCCTGCCGGGACGTTGCAAGAATAACAAGAACTGTTGCCAGCAGAGCTAATTATTTTTTCAAACCATTTAAAATCAGATGGTTATTTGTTCCAATTATTTCAATTACCGTAACTCCATTTTTTTCCTTTTTTGATTTGCGTGAACGTATGAATAACGAATCGCTGGGAACAGAGAAATGGACATTGAAGCGACAGCTGCGCGGGGCGACGTTATTTATTTGAAAGTGGGCGCAGATGCATTCAGGCCCACAGGTATGGTCTATTTAGTTTACTCTGTTTTGTTTGAAGTATCAGACGAACAATTTTATCGTTGAACCATTTCTGCATTGTGGGTGAGCTCCATAGTCCAAAATAATCAACGTGAAAAAAAATAAAACTAAACACTTTTCTGACAAAAAGGTGTAACTTTTTTTCTTACAGAAAAATTGTGTATTAATTGTGAATATATTACTCTTTTTTACGCTTCCGGGAATTGAAAAATTTTTAAAACACGTACACATTTTATGTTAGATACAAAAGCAACATAATACATTCCAAATTGTAGGTCTATTCTCGGTAAGCATTGGCATTGGTTGTCACTAATTCGAAATAGATCGAATGTTATAGGTAGCGAAAACTATTGAAAACGTTATATACAAAGCGATATATTTTGTATGTGTATCGTTATGTGTCCTTTAGCATCTCTTCTCAATAGTTTTTGTCGCAGCTATGAAGCCAATATAATGCGATAGTATTTGTTTATATGTGGTAAAATTTATCTTCTGCACTCAAGTTACAAACACCATCAATTTTTAACCACTCTTTGTAGATAATTATTTTACGATATACTTGTTACGCATTCTTTAAACAAGTGACGATCTCACAGATATATTATTTAAATAATTTAAAGTTATAGTAATTCCCTCAGAACGTGCTCTTTAATCAAGGCGTTAAAGTTCTTATTGTTTTAATCGTACCTCAGTTACTAATTTTCACAATTAATTTTTTGTAGATAATTTCTGTTATACTTCGGATTCTGGGACATGTCTTTTCCGGTTCGTGAGATACAAAAGAATTTCAACTGACTTTGTTTTCTTCAATTGCACAAGCCATCCTTCTTAAAACACTCGATATACTCACAGTATACCAGGTTTAAATTTATCGTCCGACGTAACACCTCAGCTTTCATAATTAGAATTTCAACTGACTTTGTTTTCTTCAATTGCACAAGCCATCCTTCTTAAAACACTCGATATACTCACAGTATACCAGGTTTAAATTTATCGTCCGACGTAACACCTCAGCTTTCATAATTACAGAATTCGCAAGTGAATGTTAAGTTCCTAGGCGCACAAAACTTAAAGCGTTGGAAAAATATTGTTTTATAAACATAGAAGCTTAATTTTTATTTTCTGTGCGTGTCAACTATATGTAACAATAAATGAAATATCCTGTGGAAATGGATTATTTATCGCATCTTTACTAGGGGAGTAAAACTATATATATTTTTTCTAATATTGGAAAGTCACCCCAGATTATGGTACCTACTATTGTAGAGTATATGACAATGCATTTTATTTAGAAACAAATATTACTGCATTTATTTGGCAATAACACAGTTCATATTGCTTTGAATAATTTGAGCACTAATAACAATATTTGCACTGTTCGCGTATCAGTATTAAGACTAAAATCATGTGCGTATATGTTCGTATAAATCACACCCAGTCTCATTTAATACTGCTAACGCATTTGTTGCGTTCAATTAGCACATTTAACCTAGTGAATATGTCTACAGCAGTTAACGACACAGTACCACAAGCTCATGAGAAGACGCAGACGCTCATGAATCAAATCATCCGCACAAGCACTGCTGCTGATGAAGACTGGCCATCACACGTAAGAAGATTATTAAATAAGTAGGCTACACAGTAAAAAAAATTGTACATTTACAAGGAAATTCTTGTAACGTAATATCAGAACATTATCAGTCAGATAATAAAAATAAGATGTCAGAAACCTTTTTAAAGTGGTTACAAATATCGTAAACAACTTTGGGAACTAGTAAAATAAAGCTAATGAGCAAATTTTTCGAATTGAAACAAAATAAACCTAGGAGACCTTTCACATTTTACAAAACATTTCGTACTTTCACAAAAAAATTTTTTGGAAACTAGTTTCCAAAATTTCTTTTCGTAAAACTACAAGCAATTATTGTAAAATGAACCAGATATTAGCTGTAAATATACCAAATTTGTTTGTAGATTTACAGAAATGTTTGTAAATATACAAAGAAATTTGTAAATTTACAAGATTTTTGTACATTTTACAAAATATTTTCGTAGTGTTACAAAAAACTTTTTTGGAAACTGGTTTCCAAAAAACTAAGTACAAATTTTTTTTTACTGTGTACACATGAATATGGAGCAGTACGTGCTCCTCTGTGACTTCCACTGAACTAGCATAAGCATCGCAAGCATTTCGCTCATATGACGTCAAAGATAGAAAACGGCGAGTGCCTGCTAGGACATTGCATGCTGCCAACTTCCACTTGTATAACAGAATTAACAGTATCTGGATTCTGGCGGAATGAAAATGGAGAGCCGTCACACTGACAGGGAACTTAGGTGGAACTTCAGAACGATCAGTTTATGTCATATTGGACTCATAGAACTACTGCTATGTTTACATAACATAAAGTTTCTCATCTTGTTTTAATTACAGACAAGAGACCTGAAGAAAATTCAGGTAAGTTTCAGTAGCAGAATAAACTTCTAGCTGGTTGTTCGCTAGGTCGACCTTTGCCACTTGGCCGAATTATCTTGGCCCATCCTAGAAAATTCTTCAAGTAAAAAGTAACTAAGAATTTACCAGCCGAGTGAACAGTCACCTGTCACGCAGTTAAACAGGAAAACGTTACCGCGTAAAGGCAAGCTGCCAACACAGTAAAAAAAAATTTGCACATTTACAAGGAAATTCTTGTAACTTAATATCAGCACATTATCAGTCAGATAATAAAAGTAAGTTGTCAGAAACTTTTTTTAAGTGGTTACAAATATCGTAAACAACTTTGGGAACTAGTAAAATAATGCTAATGAGTAGATTTTTCGAATTGAAACAAAATAAACCTAGGAGACCTTTCTCATTTTACAAAACATTTCGTACTATCACAAATTTTTTTTTTGGAAACTAGTTTCCAAAAAAATTTTTCGTAACACTACAAGCAATTATTGTAAACTGAACCAGATATTAGCTGTAAATATACAAAATGTGTTTGTAGATTTACAGAAATGTTTGTAAATATACAAAGAAATTTGTAAATTTACAAGATTTTTGTAAATTTTACAAAATATTTTCGTAGTTTTACAAAAAACTTTTTTGGAAACTGGTTTCCAAAACACCTTTTCGTAAAAGTACAAAATTTTTTTTACTGTGAATGAAATTACTGATGACCCTCAGCTGAGATGTGGTGAGAGGGTTTTACGACTCTTAAACATCGAGGTCTTACGAACCAATGAGGATGGGATGAGGTGAAGGGAAAACACAACATTCATGCCCAAGCCAGGATTCGATCCCAGGACCTCTCGCATCCTAATTCGACGCTTGACCGACTACGCTACGGAGGCAGGCAATGCCCAGGTGAGTAACGGACATTAAATTATAGTTTTCTTGCAAACAATAACGAAATTGTTGTAGTCATTTAGACATGTGCGTATTGCGTGTCTATACATTTTGGGAGGGCATATTACCTAGAATTTTTAGTAAAACCATGTATAAAATGTGTAAATTTACAAGAACTTGCTGAAAATGTGTAACTACGGTATTAAATACAAATATTGGCTAGAAATTTAATTAACCTTCTGTTAAAAATATATAAAAAGTAATTATTTTACAGGCATTATAGTTATAATTTTTAAAAAACTATTTTGAGGTTCCCCTCTGTGCCCCCCTCCCTCCGAGGTTACGCCTATGCAGGCACAATGCAGCTTTATACATTTTGTAAATTTGTCACTGCTGACTACTATTGTCAATAATATATACAGACTGTCCAGAAACAACCACGTAATAAGCACATCGTACAAATCCTGGGCTAGGTTGGACACGAAAATGTTAGTTGCAAAACGTTGCACGATGACATTTACATGTACTATGTGGCAACACTGCACGGAGAAAGTCCCTTCTTGCGCTCCACATCTAGGTTTCATTTTATGTATTATCACGTCAAATAAACGTAGTTTATGTATGGACTGCTCAGAATTTTAACCTGGACCCACAATACGCAGGAAGATAATCAAGATATCTGTGGAGCGCAAGAGGGGACTAACGACAGTGCTATGTTGCCACATTGTGCACGTAAAATGTCATCGTACAACATTTTCCCATTAACATTTTTGTCTCAAATTTAGCCCAGGAATCGCGGGTGTGCTTATTATGCCGTTGTTGCTGGATATCCTGTCTGTGTGTGCATATATATAATCTGCAATAAAAACTACTTGTTTATTAGCAATTGTTTCTACTTGCAAATTAACGAAAACGAAAGCCTAACATTGAGATAAATCTTGAGAAGCTAACATACGTGAGGCAACTCTTGAAATACATCAAATGGACAAATCCTAGACGGCTGGCTGGTCCTCTTTAATGTCGAGGCAAGAACGGCTCTACCTCCCCGCACTAATAGTAATATGAAAGGTAATCTGCTCTCGACGCGGAAGAGTGAAGATGAAAGACGGCGTTGTGACCTTGGTTAGCTACCTTTCTGGCGACAAGCGAGGAACGCTAACTTCACAGCCTTACTGGCTGGTTGCTGTTGAAATTGCTGGTGCCGAGGCTTTCGTATTAAGTATGAGAATATTAAAGGCGGTTGGTTTGGCAATCGAAAAAAGTTTTTTGTCTGTACCGCAGGTACCTAAAGCTTGGATAGCCGCCCATTTACTCGGCTGGGGCAACAACGAATATTATTTTATGTGTCTACTCTATTCCGTGCTAATTTTAATATCCTCTGCTAGTCCGGATTACCTGCAGAGTACCTCTGCACGTACTATTGTACAGACTTTTGTAATACATACACTCATACTCCTTGGCATTGAGTATTGCACTCTCCTGTCCTACACACTATTTCTCTTTTAGTGTCATGGCTGTAACTGATATTTTGCAATATTTATCTAGTTTATATGTCCATTCAAAGTAAAGTGAAAACTCGTCAAGGCCTAGCTCGCATGTAATATAAACTATATTAACAAATATATTTTACTGAAACTTCAGAAACCAACTTTCTATATAGTTGAAAATAATAAGCCGTATTGATTATAACGTGACAATGTCTAGATGTCTGTGTTGACTATTGACAGAACGACACGAAATGGCAAAAAAAAAAAAATAAAATAAATAAATAAATAAAAAAGCGCTGGGTTATAAAAAAATTCACTTTATCGTTGACAGCGTATAATACTAAGACGACGAGGACCAGCCTTGGGACACTCTAAAACCTTTCTTGCGAACCCCTTGTAGGGAGACAAGCATCGTGACCACTAGACCGCTGTGGCGGTTGTACTGCCATACTTTGGCGAAACAACACTGATACCGACACTGTACTATTAATTTTGTTTTTCAAGTATTGCCTCACTAAGTTATTCGTGTTTGGTTTATTATCAGCATGACGAACACAATACCATTTACACATGTTTCAGCTGCCTGGGACCTACTATTTTCGTTCACAACTGCTACGGTATGTACGCAGAATACTATAAACAAACTGATCTGTGACTTTAACAGTGTTGTACTTGTTGTTTACTGTGAATGTCCACCTTCGTCTATACGCTGCACACATCACATGGATGTTCGCAGGATTGTTTATGCTCTTAGGCTCTGTATGTCTGCGCGAATATTCAAGTGTTTTTTTTTAGCATAAACGGCATGTTCTAGACAGTTGCAACAAGACGACCTTTTTTGTTACACAGGTCTCATTTATCAATAAACCATCTTCAAATGTTCGAAAATCGGTGAAAAGTTGTATGCAATTAGAGGGTAGCCACCCCTTTTATTTTCATAAGAGTAGAAGTTATAAGTTGTATCTGCTGTTGGTTTGAAGGTCCCAATAACCTTTAACCAAAGCTGAAAATATTTTTTTTTTTATAATTTAGTTTTCGATATTTTGGGATAATACGATTAGAAATTTTGATATTCAAAGACTTATTACTCCCGTAATATTAAGATTTTGGCGAAAAATGCAACAATATAAGTTCTGCTTGTTTTTTTTTATAAGGATTCTTCACCTGCCAGCGTTTGTCGGTGTAATTCAGACTCATCCTGTATAAGACTTTAGACGGTATATATTTGTTGATAGCAAATAATAATGCATCACATTATTTGTTATATTGTGGGTTTACTGCGAAATCAGTAACATTTACACACAATTGAGTATAGTTCAGGTTATAATAAACGTGCAACATTTTAACAAAATCATTGGCAAGTAAAGTATCTTGATATATATGATAATAAAGTGTCCGAAGCATTTCTGGATGTTTATTTATAGAAACACTGTAGAATATATAATAGTAGAGCTGAGTACTCCGTCAAAGTTATTTTTAAAGCAACATTCTTGTAAATGTTGTAGTTTTAAGACATAGTTTCTATGTTGATTCTAGAAATGATACGTCACAGACAAAAGAAACAAATTAGTTTGCAAAGGTGTCCTTATCAAGTATCCAAGTCAGTAATTTCTTTTTGTAAAAAATGTTCTACTTAAAATAGTGTTTCCCATTATAAATTACCTCACAAGAGAATATTACATAGTGTGTGTAACTCTTACTCCTCCACTTCTGTACCTCTCATATTCTACACTATATTTGTTATTTTTTATATGGCAATATGGTTTAGTACGAGTTTCATATCTGCCCTAATAATTAACACATAATCATTTCACTTAATTTTGACTACTGTTTCTCCTGAAAACTGTCGATGGTAAAATTTACATTCCTATGAATAATGAATATTTTCTGCAGTAAGATTAAAATTTACAATACAGAATTTAATGACGGAACCTTAATGCTATTGCCGTACATTCAGCTCAACCGTTTATCGTTTCTGATTTATTTGCGTATTAACTTCCGGACAGCGATTTTCGCTATGATGTACGTACTTAGTCTAGCACGGATATGTGATAGTTCAACTTTAACAAAGCTAATTCACAAGGTTAACCACACTTTGGTTTTGCACCAAGTTAAATGAACTAAAATGTTCAACTTTCCTTTACGCCATTATATTTCAATTGGGTAGTGCAAAATGAAATCAAATCTAAGTGGTTAAGTGTCTGAAATGGTTACCTTTGACATATCGACCATTGCAAAACGCAGTACGTGAAATTATTAGATTTTTACTTCTCTATAATTTAAAGTTTTTTAAAAATATATAACATACGTGGGAAATGTTTCAAAAGAGACCTATAATTTCACTTCTCCATAACAGAGCTTTAATTCCTATTTTAGTTAAATAAAATACTGAATCTTCATATATGTTTTTAAACTTATAAATGCACGTAACATCACTTAGGCTGAATTCAGGTGACGCTAGTTTTGAAATTTTGTATGTCGGTAAATAAAGATGACTGTCAGTTGTTTACCGAACGGGGGCAGTGAGGGAGATTACGAGACGAAGGTACAACGTCGCAGTGGAAAAGCACACACGAGTATGAAACACTGCGCAAAGGAGTAAGGCGAAGAGTGGGGGAGGGGGAGGGCACTTGACAGCGATACATTCAATCAGTCGCGCAGGGCCAATTATCGGCCGTACAGCGGTCATCAATTGTAATGAAAGTGGACAAAAGGCGGCCTATGCCAACAAAGGTATGGGAGGGGGGATGGCAGGGAGGTCGTAACAATCCCTCAGCGCAACAATGCACCTGCCACCGGCCGTTATATGCGCCGGCGATTTATGGGCCGCGGGAGCGTTAATAGCAGCCAGCCGAATACATTATGCGCTACTAACTGGGGTAATGGCGAGCTTAATTTAACTATTTCCAATAGGGAGGGTGCAGCAGAGACGCCTAACTGTCCAGGGCTTGATGGCACACGAGGGCACTTGCTTCAACTGACCTGGCGCCTCGTGTCTCACTAAGCTGCGCTCCGGGTGTTCCTACAACAAACCTAAGACATTCCTCTTACTATCTCAGGTAAGTAAGCATTATATCAGCCTATCAAAGTAATACAGCTACTAGCCTTAAGTAACTATTTGTAGGAGAACAATATTCAAGTTTGGACACATTCGATAGGGTTTAGCCTAGAATGAATTTTAAATCGTGAATGGCATAATTAAAAAATTATACCGTTTCACAACAATAATATTCAACAATACCGGAACCACTTTTGAACTAGCAGTCATATTAATGCACAAGGAAATGTTTAACCTTAGAGTATATCAATGAACTTAACCTGCAAATATTCTAGGAACAGTTATGGTACTACAACATTTTAAAGAGTAAAACATGCTTTTCCCAGTAACGGCCATTGTTCATTTTCAAAATTTTTAGGGCTATGGCCGTATTACTTTGACAGTACGACATATACGTTTAGGTATACCAATTTTACAAGCAAAAACCCCCATATTTTCCCCACAATCAAAATAAAATTATTAGCCTTCCACTATAACGGGGATGTCAGTAGGAAAAAAAAATTAATTCTCTACGATGTGCGAACTGATTTTATGCAATTTATCCACAGTGTTATCAGCGCCTGCGCCAAGTTGTCTTTAGAGGATCAAATATCAAAAGTATAAAACAAAAGGAATCGTACAGATTTTAGCAGTTTTATATTGAAACTAGTGTCCTACTTGCAAACTTCACAAAATCACAGAAATAACGCTACTAAGCATGATAAACAGTCAACGTAGTCTAGTTATTCTTCCTTACAGTAGATGACTTAGAGAGTCATATAACCTCCCCCACTATCTTGACACACTTGTTCCACCACCCATGAGTGTTAAAGGGTCGATAGTCGTACAGTATTAGTGCACAACAATCGGGTTCGTACAGAGAACAGAATCGTGCGGAGATAATATTGATGGTCGCACAGTATATTCAACAAAGCGTATATCGACGTACAATATGCGTATCAATACACTGTATAATGAGTGCAGCCGTGGGTGTAAGTGCAAAAAAGAAGCAGAAACGGAAAAGAAAGAAATGAATTTATACACAGATAAAAGTACTCTCAAGAAAAATTTCTTAGTGAACTGGGAAAATGAGAGCCAAAATATTTTCGAAACTTTCTACGCATGAATAGCGGATTTTTTGATGAACTCCTCGCTTACGTTACTCCTCACATCGACAAAAAGGATACTGTTGTGCGTGATGTTATTCCCGTAGGTCAACGTTTGTCCATACCCTTAAGTTACCTCGCCACCGAAAATATATTTGAAGGCCTGAACTGCTGTTGCACCGTAGTCAATAGGTATGTACACAATTTAACCATTCAATGCTGCAATTAGCATGGCTCAGAAAGCCGCTGTATTGCCTACCTCTGCGAGGATACAATGCGCCTTCGTAATTTGATTCGTATTTTCTTGAAAACCGTATACCGGAGTGATTTAACACAACAGGTATTTTCCTCTTCATTTTGTGCGATAAGCAATGATATGCATCGAATAGTTACACAAATAAGTTGAGTAACCCCTACATAAACAGTGAATGGGAGCATCGTGTCAACCCCATTTTCACACATTTATGTAATCCGATTCTTAGAGCATGCGTACAAATTTTGATGGCTGCAACTCTTATATTTCTAGTATTTTTCAAAAGATGTATTTCAAAATTTCGTTTTCAACGTCGTGTAGCTCCCTTAATAATCACCACACAATAGTGTTGTTCAATGTAACCCCACCTTATGTTACATAAACAATCCCGCCCCGGAGTTTGGCACGTGAATTCTGGTCCACGCTATATATGCAGTAGCAACGGAAGATATTCTTGTAAAAAAAGGGGGAGGGCAGGATTGTTGACAGAACTTTATTTCCGATTTTTTTCCTAT
Source organism: Medauroidea extradentata (assembly GCA_003012365.1). Lineage (NCBI taxonomy): Eukaryota > Metazoa > Arthropoda > Insecta > Phasmatodea > Phasmatidae > Medauroidea > Medauroidea extradentata. Next base: position 6,392 of record PNEQ01067840.1, on the reverse strand, counting down.
AACGATTTATTAAAACGAGGAGTGGGATCATCCACAGGAAAAATTTGGATTTTAGTGTGCAAATTGGTGCTATTTAAGTGATTTTTGAGTCTAAATATTGACTAAGCTTATATTTTATCGACTGTTGAAAATAGTAAGTCCGGCATGCACAGTTTGTGTTGCAGTGGAAACAGTTAAATAAGAAAAACACTATCTGAAACTGTTTCACAAACCTAAGTTGAACCATGCGAAAAAAAAAAAAACTACTAAACCAACCGGAAGACCTTAAACTGTAAGGTGGTTAACAGAGCGAGGAAATTAATAACCATTTACATCCACGCAGTACAAAGTATATTCAATATATTCAATCCTGTTGGCAAATTGGGTAAGCGTTGTTCCTGCTTTACTGCGCACATAAAATATGCCAGTACACTACCATACACGATGCATTTAACTATACTGAAGAGTATAACTAAGTACTATTTTGGTCTTATAATAAACTATACAACGTATGTCTGCCTGGGCTGGTCACACTTTTAATACGTGATCTTTAGTAATGGATTTTCTTTCACTTTCAAAAGTAAATTAAGTATATTTGTCACCACATTCCACGAAGGCACCAACTATAAATTAAGCTTCCTGGACAAAAAGTAAAAGTTTTAGATAACACTTACCCAAAAAGAAAGGATTATTAGATCAATAATGACCGGAGGTTTTTTCCCCGTTTCCTCCTCCCTTCTTATTCTGGCGCTTCTTCATCGTAGGGCCTAATTTCATGTCATCTCTCAGGGTATGCAGATTACCTACTAGCTCCCAGTCAAAAAATCTATTTTCGTTATCCGATACCCTTGCCCTCGGGTATCCTCCTCATACGATATTTATTTTGTATTTATTAGATCAATTTCATACGTTTGTGTCTGTCCCTAGCTTATTCTCTGAAATTGTACACATTTCTAATAAATTTATACCGATGTATTTGTGTGTGTTTTTTTTTTTTGCAGTGGGACAGAATAAAGTACTGTACTATTGTGGACATACTCCACTGTAATACTATGCCATTCCAGTATAGACAAGGGTAAAAAAACACGGATTTTCTGCCTTCCAGTCTTTATTTTTATAAGAAAAAAAGTTTTTAATTTTTTACTCGACAAACAAAAAAAGACAAAACAAGCCTAGTTTGGCTGTAGTCAACACATCCATAAATGTTCCTTATTTGCTGTTGAGCAACACCTTATGTCATGTTCTGTTGTTTTTGTTTATGGATGTGTTGACTACAGCCAAACTAGCCGTTTTCTTTTAGTTTGATGTTTTCCTTGTCTCATACTAAAATTTCTGGGACGACAGAATATTGCAATGGCGTATGTTCACAATAGTACAGTACAAAGTTATAACAAATAAGAACGTTCTAAATAAAACATGTTTATTTTAAAAACTTTGTGTTTTAAAGTGCTTAGAGCGAAATTTTATCTAGAAGCCAATGGTACCTGTAAGACTAATACTAAATTATTTTTCTTTAAAATATTTAATCGCTCAGGGACACATTCATTACAGGAGTGATTTTGAGGGTGGGGGAGGGGAGGGGGAACCCGCACACCTGTAGATAATTTTCAACAAAAATATTCAACTGAAAAACGTACAGGAAGTTTTTATGATAACTTGTTTCTGTGTGTTGATGTGTGTATGCGTGTGCATGCTTATGTATGGCGTTTGTGTATGTGTGATGATGGTGTTTGCGGTCGTGTGTGTGTGTGGTTTGGTGTGTATGTACGTGTGTGAAAGACTTAAGCGCTATGCGATTTAGGTAAAGAGCTTTTGTTAATACTTCACAAACTACTAGTTCCATTACATTGTTTCGTTTACTGCCAAACACACTATTAGCCAAGATAGTTTTATCAATAACAAATCGTCTGAACTACGTAGTTTTAGTATAATTTGAGGTTATAAATTAGTGGCTACATTTATTTACGACGTGAGTCTTCTTTGAAATATGTTGCTGCAACTAACAGCAAACACGTCTTTTATGTTAGACATACGTTTTGTAAGATTTTTTTCCCACATAAATCACGATTTATCTGCATGATACATGCTACATAAAGCTGTTACGGATTAAGCAGGATTTAAAAAGATATTTTTGATTTTTCATTCATAATTTGTTAATGTAAAGTTAACTGCGGAGTTATCGTAATTCAGCACAATTCTTAATGCTAACTGGAATATTTATTTGGAAATACCTTTCTTAATATGTTAAGTAATTTCCTGTCACAAACATCAATGAAATCTGGCAAAAAATTTCCCATCAGCACTTATATATACATATACACATACATACATACAAGCAGAACGTATCTGGCGTAGTATACATGATTAAAGTAGTTATATTATTTAAACCTATTGCATCATAAAGTTTGAACCTACCATAGTTCCTACTCTTTGTTATTTCCTTAACCACCACGCACTTCTACAAAATATTTAAAAGTATAACTGCAAAGGCAAGAGTTAATTTCGTTACAAAAATTAAGTGTTTTTTCCTGCTTTAATAAAATTGAAAGAACGAAGGGCGGCGAGTCCCCCAGTAGCAACATTTGGTTGGGCCAACGTTGGCCCAACGTGTGCTTAATACGTTGGGCCAACGTTGGCACGCATTGTTTGAGCAATGTTCGATGAATGTAAACTTACATATCTAACACCAACAGTATGATTACCAACTTGTTACCAACGCTCAGCCAACATACATACAAAAGATTATGGTTGTTATAATGTGGGTAATGCAACGTTGGACCATCATACTGGGAACAATCTATTATCCAATATTTGGAATTCCAACATTGTTCCAACGTGTAACCTACAGAGCAAAAATTACATAATATTACCTATTTTTAAACTAAGTAACATTATTATGTTATAAACTTGAATGGTTGGTTATGTTGTACTGTAAAACATGATTTTGAACTATTTGTGTAAAATGTTGGTTTTGCAATGTTAGCCCATTAAACCCCAACAGTATGTTTACCAACGTGTTACCAACATTAAATCCACAAAATTTAAATAACAATATTTTGGTCTTCTTAAATGTTCAGACATTTTCTACATTAATATAACTATTTTCAAAATGTTGCTAATTCATTGCAATAATAATACATTTTCGAACATATTTGCCAGCATGCTACGTTGACCCAATGTTGGATTTATGTGTGTTTTCCAACACAATGTATTGCAAAGATTACCAACTGGCTACCAACGCTCAACTAACTTTCGTACTCAAGGTTTTCTGTGATTGGCATAATATGGGGTATGCAATGTAGGGCCAACGTACTGGTACAACCTATAACCAACGGTTGGATTTACAACATTGAGCCAACATTAAACCAACTAAATAATTACCACATAAAATTGATTATTTTAATAAAGCAACTCAATCGCTTCACAAACTTCAATGATGGGTAATTTCCTGCATTAAAAACTTTATCTAGAACTCTTTGTGTAAAATGTTTATTTTATACCGTTGGCCCAATGTAATTATACACACCAAACCCCAACTGTGTGTTTGCCAACTTGCTGCCAACATTCAACCAATAACATTCAAATAACAAAATTTTGACCTTCCGGTGTGTTCATACATTTCCTGATTTATTATAACTATTTTCAGAATGTTGCTGATTCACTGCAATAATAATCTGTTTTAAACACATTTGTTGGCATACTACGTTGGGCCAACATTGTATTTACGTGTGTTTTTCAACACGACGTATTACCAACAGTTCCAACAGAATTTCACAGTTGGCCCAACGTTGGTTGCTACTGGGGTCATTTAATCAAATATATGGAAATTACAATCATAATACACCTGGATTAAGGTGTCTTTCCTAGGGATATTATTTGAGCTATGTAGTTAACTTACTGTCTCTTTTAATTGTTTTTCTTAATTAAATGTTAAACGAATCAATTACTTTTATTTTTTACTGAAATACATAGTCGGTCTGATACAAAACATTCGCTGTTAAAACTACGTAGATAATGAATACATTGAGATTTGTTATGATCTTACCACTACATTGAGTGGGGAATGGAGGGAAGGTAGTTCCGAAAGGTTATGGTAGAACTATATCATCTATTAAAAGTGTGACCAGCCCAGGCAGACCCAGTCACACCCGGTCTACAGTTTAGTGTAAGACACAAATAGTGTCAAGTTATACAAATGAGTATATTTATAAATATCGTGTATTGGCATATTTGATGTGAAGCAGGAACAACGCTTACCCCGATTTGTTAACAGGATTGAATATATTGAATATACTTTGTACTGCGTAAATGTAACCTAAATGGTTATTAAGGGACCTCCCTAGATAAGCTGCGTTTGTGTGTGTGTGAGGCAGGAATGGTAAGGTTGCCGTTGACCGACGTATGTAATGCATTATTGCTAGAGACATGCAAAATTCGCGTTATCATTTGGTAGCAGACTAAACTTCACTTTCCTATACATAACAGAGCATAATCTGCGATTCAACTGGCTACAAAATTTTATGCGGTGTCATTTACGTGTGTTACGTCTTTAAAGAGATTGGTCTCTCAACGTGTAAGTATTGTCCCCGTCAAGTCACGACAATATCGGCCAGCGGGAGACGTCTAACAAGCCTATAGTCGCTTGGAGTCTAGTCAGCTGTCAGAAAATAACGCGAATTTTGCATGTCTCTAAATTGCCTCTCCGCGCTGGCCACTCAGCTGGCGTGCAGTGCTTTACTATCCTTTTTCCTAACGGGTGACCATATAATTTTATTTGTGGGCTGCGTAGTTCAAAGTCTAACGCTTATTTCTACAGTTCTGTTTTTCGAATCCGGTTGTTATTTTTCCATATACGGCAGTCTCGAAAAGCCAATTTTTTTTTTACCATTTTTAGGGGCTCGAAAATTATGTTTCTAACAAACGTGCCGAATTTTTAACACTATAGCTACAGCCGAAAAGGATTCTGCAACAGTTTGTTTCAGTGCCTTATGTGCATATATGAAGCTTTGCTTCATGGTTATTGGCAGAATGTATTATTGCACAGACGTGGCTCATTTGACTGTGCCAACAGGAACAAGGTTACTGCGACACCACACGTCTGTGATTTGTTGGTAGAACCCTAGACGCTGAGAGTGAGTGAGAGATTTTGGTCAGTACTGGTGAGGGGTGACATTAGGTGGGTGTGGAGCAGTGTTGGAATGAAAGGGCGGGGGAAACGGGAGATCCCGAGAAAACCCGCCGAGCAACGGAATCGTCCGGCACGATTCCCTATGCGAAAATCTGGGTTCCAGCCCCACCGGGAATCGAACCCGGATCGCCTTGGTGGGAGGCGAATGGTGTGACCATTCGGCCACCGCGGTGTCCCCTAGACGCTGAGAGATTAAAACAGCCAATCACTGACCATGAAGCAGGGCTTCATATGTACACATAAGGCACTGAAACAAACTGTTGCAGAATTCTTTTCGCGAAAAATCGTGGGCTCTACCTATAGCGACATAGTTTGAGGTGCGAATTCTTTTCGTAAATATACAAATATTACAAATATAATGTGCGCTAAATAGTTTCGTCAAAAAAAGAATAGCCGTAACTCGCTGCAACGCACTGGTAGGGAGGCCCCTTAATTTCATCGCCTCGTTGACCACCTTCCAGTGTTGTTCTTCCGGTTTGTTTAACAGTTTTATTTTTTTTTTTTCGATTGGTTTGACTTGGGATTTCCGAAACAGTTTCAGGCAGTGTTTTTCTAATTTAATGGTATCCACTGCAACACAGACGACGCATGCCGGTCTTGCTAATTTCATCAGTCGATAAAATAATTTGTTTATGAAGTCATTTTGAATACACGTCAGGTGTTAAGCCAATTCATGATGAGGATGTTATGAACGAACTTGTTTATGAACTTCATATGAAGTATCACACTACGAGACTAATACCACGTCGCTACGAAGCGAATTTCTATACAAATTAAATCTCTGCATGATACGTATGACTGTTCCCAACATTTTTCTCAAATTATTTCGATAGAAATCCTTATTTGAAAACAAAAAGTATTACATTTTCCACGAAAGGAAAATCTCAGCAATATAGTACAGTAAAATCATTAGACGAACGTTTTAATTGTTTAAAAATTTTACAGCTCATGTCAGCAGTTAATAACCATACTTTTCAGTGTTAATAGCGTAACAAAGGACGTCACTTAAGAGATTACAAATAAATGGTGTTTAATGCTATACTTTTTAAAAAAGAAACTGATGTATTATCTCTCAAAATTACAACAACTACAACGACGCCATCTTGTCAACAACAACAAATTCCAGCGCGCCTGCCGGCCAGTACCCCAAAATAATACTGGGCAATAATGTCATATTATACCTCTATGCACAGTCACAACATTCCGCCCGCCTTGAACTACATCA
>PNEQ01067839.1:23890-39420 GCA_003012365.1 Medauroidea extradentata | reverse complement strand
CTATTTACACAATATTTCACGATTATTATTTTCCGTAGCTTCAAATAGCAAAACCTCACACAGCACAATCGCCATTTTCTCCTTCAAAACTCCGTCACGAACGCTAAACGAAGGCGTGTTGCTTTTCGTTTCGTTTCGATCATAGATAACGAACGCAGTGACGTCAAACGAACACTCGCGAGCACTTAGAATACCAACATTCGAGAAGTAACGAAAATTCGAGAAGTAACGAAGATTTTTGTCGAAATGAAACGAAACGAATAACTTAGAATAAGCCCCCAGATGTGTTATGTGGGTTTGAGTCCGACCGCCAGGGAAACAGCGCCAAAAAGTACAACATTCTCGGTAACTTGGCGAACTACAGCCAAACAACAAGGGGGTCAAGCAAAATACATGATTAGATAGGCGAGTGTCCAGATCTGATCTTCTACGACCATGAGTGGGACACACGTGAGATATTCGAAGTGATTGAAGGAAGCGCAGAAAAGTTTGACTATGGAAGTTAAAAATTCGACAGTGCGATACACTCCTAACGAAAAAGCAATTTTTTTTGACGTGATAAAAAAATACAAAAACATAACTACAAATAAGAAAACTGACTCTGTGTCCAACTACAACAAAAGGAAATGTGGAAGAAAATCACTGCAGAATGTAATGCTTGCGATGTATCGCGCAGAGATGAACTGCAGTTGAAAAGAGATCTTCCATGTCCCTAATATATATTTTGTGTAGTCGCGCATGTCTTTGGTCATCCATTTATTCATAATAGTTGACAACTTCATCCATGTGCTTCATGAATTCGTTAAAATTCCTCGCCATTTTTCATAACTGGTCTCTACAGAACAGCTGGTGATTCGCCGAATGAGGTCTGGCCGTCATTCACCTGCTAGCTCCCAAAAAATGGAAACTTTGTGGCGAATGGTTGTTCGCCGGCTATCCGCCGCTCTCTGAAAGAGGTCTATAATGTGCAAAACTCCAGATTAGGGTGCAGGAAGATTAGTTGTACTTCGAAAGACGTTTATAATTACGGGCCTTATTTCTTGATAAACCTGGAAAGCTAAAATGAAAAAAAAAAATGGAGTAATCTGCTAAAGATGGGACTTGAAATTGGTTTGCTATTCGTACTTTGTTATAACAATGGTAAACTCTTCAAGGCAAACAATGGAGACATTCGTTAAATGAATTAATAATAAGTGTATTAAAATATCCAGATTTAAGGGCGTACTATTAAAGAAGAATAATATGTATCTGAAAAAAACCCTAATGCTCTTACAGATTATCTTTCCATTTGTTTCAGTTCTAAGTATAATTTTTTGTATGTCAACTTGCTCTAGTTCGTGTGTGTTAGCATCTTAATGAATGAGACATGTTGGATGGTGATAGGACGACAGTAAAAAACTTTTCCGCTGCTACAATCCATTTTGTCGCACCCATGACGGGACCACACTGTCAAAATAATGCCAAATTAATTAAGAATTGTATATAGCTGTTACGTTTATATATTTAAAAACTACACGTTTGTGTAAATGTATTCCTGAACGAATTAAAATTTTACTGGTATTACATTCACAGAATTATTAGTTCAAATAGAAAATTGTTACAAGAAGTCCAAATTTTGTAACACCTGTGACGCAAGGATTTCTAACGATAACTTCGCCAGATTAAAGTATATTTTATTATTTGTGTATTATAATTAAATAGGGCAACAGAGTGGTTTATTAATGAACTGCACAAGAACATATTTCATTTTCAGATAGTTAGTTTTTTCTGTGTTTGAAACTGTCTGTAAGTCACACCAGTGACAATGGAATGACCCAGCAGTGTGGTAAGGAAATTTTCGGCTCTGCGCTATGTATATTCTCATCCCGAGACCAGACGACTAGGGTAGCTTCTGTATTGTAGCTTTATTGCCGTTTATTGCCCTCTGCCAGGCGACCTTGAGTCTCAACCCTCTACTATACCACCCCCTTCCCCCTAACCACCCATGCAAGTCCCTTCGACAAAAGGCGACATCCGGCGTATCACTCTGCTAGCTACCTGCCTTGTCTGAAGAATTTAGTTCTTATGTCTCCTACATGGCAGCGCTACCACCCAGACCTCCAAACCCCGAGCTTCGGTCCCCCACCACCATGGCGACACGAAATTTTGTACAACATGAAAAGCCTTGGCATTGACAGTCTGTATATCTTAGTCGTCTGTGCACTGGGCCCATAACCTTTTAGAAATATTCAAGTAAAATACCTCTTGTTTTACTTTACTTTTTTATTTTAGTGAATTCATACGGACACACCATTTTATTTATTTACAAAACAAACACCAGTTTCATTTCATAGAGTCATGAATACAATTACTCTAATAAACCTCATTTTGTTGCAAACGAACCTTGTAACATACCTCGCTACTCAGGTAGCCAAAAACTGTTAACTACAGCAAACTATATGCAGTGCGTTTGCAAACACTATTGCTATCAGAGTCTCGAAAATGCTTTAGTCCTGATTTAATACTAGTAATAATAATAATATAGTCTTGCTCTTGGACAAGCATCTGTGGGAAAGCATCCTCTCCATTGCCTTCCTAAACTGTTCCACACCCCCCAACGACACTACCTCCTCCTACAACAAATTCCACTCCACATGTTATCAATTCAGCCACCAAAATATGCCTATGAGAATATTAAATAATTATATATATTTTATTGACTTAAAAGTTTCAATGAGCCCTGTATGTTCATTACAGAAACAGTACAGAATATCTGCTAGATGGATTTTTGGCCCAGGGGGTGTTGGGGTGTTGGAGGGGTCATATAGGTTTTGGTAAGGGGGAAAGAGGGTTTTGTTGGGATTTAGCACTTACAATTAAACACTATAAAATAAAATATGCATTTCTGCAGTTACAAACCAAAGTAACAATACAGACATGATTCTACAATAAGGCATACAACATTGCTTAAAACATATGTGGGGGTAACATAACCTTGAAACTTAGGTCCTAACATACTATAAGCAGGGAACTATGTAATGATTGATGTTATGTTGAACTATCATCTGCAAGCATTTTTTTGTCCTACTTGAAAGAACAACATTGGCAATAGCGGTTACAGTAGTCAGTACATAAAAATATCTTATCTGCAGTACACCTCATAGTTATTTACAAGTATCCTTCTGTATACATAATATATGTGTAACACCTAAAAGATGGCATACAATTCAGCAAACATTTAAACTATATGTTTAACATATCTTATAGGAAAGGAACATATGTGACAATTAATGTAGTTATATATAACATCAGCTTCTAATCAATTTCTAAATATACAACCATGTATAAATCTTTCTAGTTACTTATATTATTTTGTTCTTTACACCTGCTTGTTAGAGCTCAGCTATTTACACAGAGACTAGTTACTCAAAAGGGTTCACAAGTTTTAGCTGTGTATGGTTAATGGTGTTTGTATTGTTCCCACAAAAAGTTTTTTAACTTATTTGTAAAACAATGAATACTTCTTATGCATTGTATGCCAGGGGAAGTTTGTTAAATGTTTTGTATTCACTGTATTAAAAGACCTAAGTCCATATTTGGTAGACTTTTTGGCTGCTAAGTCAAGGTGGTTTTTCCTTCTTGTATTATAGCAATGGATTTCTGATCTGGTTGTAGCATGTGTTTGGCTTTTCATTAAATTATCTGTTATTTTATTTATAAATACAAGATAGCTCAATTCTGAAATCGTCATGATAGGGGGTATCTGTGTTTTAAGAAACAGTTCCCTGGTATGCATGAGATAAGGTAAGTTGAATATTATTTTGATAGCCCTTTTCTGTAATACTTTTAGTGGCTTTAGGTTATGTGCATTGCATTGGGTCAATATTGTATTTAGATAGGTGAGGTGTGAGTACACAAGTGAAGTAATAATATCTTCACAGAATACTGTAAATATTCAAGAACTCTTAATAGCGGTCTGAAAACTGCACCCAAAATTTTTAATTCAATGCCATGTAATTCTAGAAGTCTCTCATTCGATGTAATAAAAAGAAGATTGAAAAAATTATTTTCTAATGAATCCACTGTATACTGTTCCTGAATTTTTTTGACATAGACTTAACAAAACGGTGATAATTTTATGTGTATCTATAATTTAGTGAACTAATTATGTATTGTCTTTGTCATGTTAATATATATTTTAATATTTTATTGTATTTTATGATGCGATCCACAGCTTTAATTGGCTTATGATCTAAATAAATGAATGAATGAACTATATATTTGTTTCAGAAATGATCTTGGTACATTATGTTTTATTCGCCCTAGTATTCATACTGTTGGTGCTATTTTGGCTGCTAAATTTAGGACATGGTTTGTACAGCTTAAATTTTTATCAATTGTAAGCCCTAAAAATGTTATAGTTTCTGCTTCTTTAATTATAGTCTTTTTGACTTGTATTTTTTGGTATGATTTATTTTTACATTATGTTTGCACATTACTTTGTTTCGTTTATAATCATTGTGTTCTTTCTGAGCCAATTCATTAAAATATTTATGTCATGTTGCATTTCTGTTATAATGTTGACAAAATTGTCACCAATGTACATTAGATTAGTATTATCCGCATACATTGTTACTGTAACTTTGAACTTACATGCTGCTGTGTCATTTATATAGATCAGGAATAGTAATGGTCCAAGTACAGATTCCTGAGGTACTCCACTTTTAAACATGTCTTCCTCACTTGAGCTGTTTCCAATGCAAACATACTGAGTTCTATTTTTTAGGTAACTATGGAACCAGTTGCAAGCTGTATCTCTGACCCCTGCTGTTTCTAATTTTTGTAGCCAAATGGTATGGTCAACCATATCAAAAGCTTTTTGCAAGTCAATAAAAATGCAAGTAACTATTTTATCATCATCCATGGCATCATCAATAGTGGATGCAACAGACGTAGCAAATGCCTTTAACACATACTTCTTAGAAATCTAGGATGTGCTATTAAAAAATAGGTCCACTGTAAATAACCCTTTAACACTTTTGGAGAGTTCTCTGCCAAGAAAAAGATGTAACTTTGCTTTCATCTTCACAGCACCAACAGAAATTTGCGAAATTATACACTCTCTAGCTCCCAAAACTTCTACAGGCTACAATCAGATATCAAGTAAGCTACTCAAGAACTGTATCAACCAAATCAGTGCCTCTCTTAGTTATTTATTCAATACCTCATTTTTAACATGTATCTTTCCAAATCGCCTAAAATGTACCATTATTAAGCCACTCCACAAAAAGAATGATGAGAACTCAATGGCAAACTACAGACCCATATCTCTTATACCTAAACTTGCCAAAATATTGGAGAAATTAGTTCATAAAATACTGTCTTATTACCTGGAGTCGAATAACCTCTTGACAAAAGACCAATATGGCTTTCGCTGTGGCAAATCTGTAGACGAAGCAGCTTTTAGGTTAACATCATTTGTACAGAAAGCCCTAGGTAAAGAATGTTGTGGGTCTATTTTGTGATTTGACCAAAGCCTTCGACTGTGTTGACCGTAAGATACTCCTAGGCAAACTGTCTCACTATGGTATCCAAAGTACTGAATTGCAATGGTTCACTCCTACCTGTCACAGATATATCAACAAGTAGTCATAACAGATCCAAATAACAGTGAAAGATATTCTGAAATGGGTGTAACCAAACATGGTGTTCCTCAAGGGTCTATTCTTGGCCCGTTGCTCTTTATCTTGTTTATAAACGACCTACCTACTTACATAACTGGCAAAGCTAACAAAACAATTATTTGCTGATGACACCAGCATACTTTTCATCACGGAAACTAACTACCAGACTCTAGAAAATGATATTAATTAAATTCTTCTCAAGTTTAAAGTATGGTTCCAAACAAACAAATTAACATTAAACCTGCAAAAAACAGACTTTCTTAAATTTAGTATTAAATATGTGTCGAGTAATGACTTACTAGTTCATTATGGTACTACATTCATAAATGGAGGCATGCATACTAAATTGCTTGGTCTTCACTTAAATAGCTGTTTGAATGGAAACAAACACATAGACAGCATTGTACCTAAACAAAATATAGCATGTTTTTCACTACGTACTTTGACAGTTTCCATGAGCACAATGTCACTTAAGCAGGTATACTATGCTTACGTCCACTCAACCATGACATTTGGTATAATTTACTTGGCACAATCTTCCCACAGCAAACACGTACTTCGGATACAGAAAAGAGCTATCAGAATCATGGCAAAAGCAAAAAAAAAAAAAAAAATGTGGATTCTTGCAGACCACTTTTCAAAAAACTTAATATTCTAACTTTTCCCTCACAGTTAAATTTGCTGTATAAATTTTTAATTATTTTACTAAAAGCTCAAATGTCCATACATACACCACCAGAAATAGAAATGACCTCCAACCACCATTTAACAGGCTCAAACTAAGCCAGAAGGGTGCACATTACTCTGCTATTAAACTATTTTATAAGCTATCTGTCAGTCTGAAAGAGCTAGGAAATCAAAATAATAAAAAAATAATAGAAAACTCAAAGCATTCCTTTTGGCATCAGACGTTCTACACAGTGGATGAATTTCTCACAAGTTAATTGTTGTTTTATACTTTTGTATACAATGCTGCCCATGAACCGCTCCAAACAACCAGAATTGTAACTTTTCTTATGTATATAGTTTATATGTTGCTATACTGTATCATTGCACATGGTAATTTTTTAAATCCATTGTATGTTATAACTATAATATTACTATTTTTATCACATATTTTTTCTTGTGCATTGTACAGTATAGCAGAATTAATGTTATTTCAATTGGCAGTTGTAAAATATATTTTGTCAGCACATTCGCTCATACTGAATTTTGCCTAGTGCTGTAGTTACATTAGTTTGTATCCACATTTATAATCAAAAACTGTCTGTAGTTTTATATAATTGACGTACATGATTGATACTGTGTGTGTGTTTTACTATGGGCGAATGTATGGGTATATATGTACATATGTATTCACTTTATTTTGTCACTGTATCTCATATGTAGTTCTAGCAATAGCTTTGCCTTTTTCAATTATAAATGTGTGTTGTATTGTACAAATGACTTGTTCCATATCCCAGAACTGTATGGTTCTTATGGGATCTACGGAATGTAAATGAGTAAATAAATTTGGTATTTTTTATATAAAATGTATTGCAGCTGATTCTGTACTCATTCCATTTCTGAAACCATATAGTCTATTCGTAAAAGTACTTTGTTTGTCGAGAAAGTCTCAATAGTCTGGTTTTCATTGCTATCTCAAAAAATTTGGAAACAGTGGGGAGTAGTGATGTCAGTCTGTAATTCTTTGGGTCGTGTGTATCTCCTTCCTTAAATATCGGAGGAAAACTCCTTCTTTGAATGACATATTTAATACATATTTGTTACACCCTTTCTCACCCCTCTCTCTCTCTCTCTCTCTCTCTCTCTATATATATATATATATATATATATATATATATATATATATATTGTTTTATAAGTCGTATTTTTTGTCTTAAATATGTAAGGTATAATTCGTTTTTTTGTTGTTTCTAAATTTTTCAATTCATCGAGATTTTAAATATACAATTTCAGGCTTTATTGCTTGCCGTTACTCTTGCCGTGTTCTGTTTTTCCAAAGGCTGCTGTAAAAATTGCTTGGGGAGAGAGGTTTTGGCAGAGAATGCAGATTGCAGAAATCAGTTTGGAAGCTCCATTGATTGCTTGTGCTGCGGAATAAGTAGTATATATTAATACATATCAAGATGACGATAATTACAAAACCTATTTCGGAAAAGAAAGTGGATAACTTGGAAGAACCTTTAGTACAAAATGAAGAACTTCAACCAGTCGTAAGTTAATTTATTGACGTTAGAAATGTTTATTTAGTTTTTTTTTTTTGGAAGGTAAAATATATGCCAAAACAAAATGTAATTTAAATTATATTTATTTTAGTATTGTTTTTTACCTTTAATACGGTTTGATGAGGCGTATGATTAGTGTAACAGTTAGGTACTCTACTTTATGAAGTAAAAAAAAAATAAGACGTGTTTTATACGCAAAAGTTTTTGATCTGCTACTGGTGCGATTCTATAATTTTTCTAAGCCCTAAAAACTATGACAAGTGTTGTGAATATCATTCGTGTTGTGGGTTAATTATATAGATATAAGTTATTGTAGTAGGTCAATGTGGGTAATTGTGGACAGTGTCAATATTTGCATTGTTTTGTAATATTAAAAAAAAAAAACTGCTAATATTTTCTGTGAGTTTGGTGTTATTGTACCAGCTATGATAGTATTAACTATTGGTTTTTAATTTAACAACATGCAATGTATTTAAAAATGCTTACTTTTATCCGGTATGACAAATCTTGAGTATGAATGTAAAATTTTTTTTTTCAATACTGAAATTGAATTTCAAAAATTATTAGCGGATCCTGTAGCTGATATTGAACTGTAGGTTGATATGGTTATGATAATTGTCCATTTATGCACTCTAAAAGGTATAACATTTGCATTTTCACAATTAACCTTAACTAAGAAATGTAATGGGCAATTGTGGACACAAGATTGGATTTTTTGTGGACACTGTTCACAATGGGGGAGTTGCATGAAATTTAAAATTAGTTGAAATTTATGCCATATTAATGTAAAGAAGAAATATGAACACAGCAAAAAGAATTTTTACTCTAAACACTTTCGTTTAGAAATGTGACGCAAAGTAAAAACATGAAAATAACAGGAGACGTGGCTGTGTCTGTGAACGGCTTTTGATTGGTCCACGTCATCAGCCGGCATGGAAACGTAAACACTCGCGTTCCTTCATCCACGAAAACACTGAACGGCGGTGAAAGTTTGTATTAAATTAGATAGTGCTTCGTGCATGCTGTAGCCTAACGTATGATGGCATTGTCTGACGGGTACGTTAAAGCACAGTCCGATAATTTACCGAAGGTA
The DNA here is from genome assembly GCA_003012365.1 of Medauroidea extradentata. Classification (NCBI taxonomy): domain Eukaryota; kingdom Metazoa; phylum Arthropoda; class Insecta; order Phasmatodea; family Phasmatidae; genus Medauroidea; species Medauroidea extradentata. The sequence goes on along the minus strand of PNEQ01067839.1, from coordinate 30,436 downwards.
GACGTATTTATGATAAGCAGTTTTCTAAAAAAACAACTAATGCTACACTGTATCCAAAATGATAACCTGATCTAAAAATCTAACAATAAAATAAAAAGTACTTGGAAGATAATAAATAAAGAATTATGTAAAAATAATAATCAAACTAAAGAAAATATTTCACTCAATTTTAATGGAAAAGTAATAAGTAACGCTAAAGAGATAGCTGACAGCCTCACAGTTGCTGATAAAATTGTTAAAAATTGTAAGGTCAACACTAATAGTGAATATATAAATACATTACTACATTATGATGATATAAAAAATATAGAATATGCAAGTGTAACCACCCAAGAAACAATATCCATAATTAAATTATTAAAACTAAAATATACCTATGGCTATGACGGAATAAATAGCGTAGTCCTGAAAAACTGTGCAGACCAAATTAGCATACCTTTAAGTGTGATTTGTAACAATATGCTAGAATCAAATTAAAGGTTGTAATGATCACACCAGTTTTTAAAAAGGTTAGACAAATGTTGTGCGGAGAATTATAGACGTATATCTTTATTATCAGTTTTCGCAAAAGTAGTGGAAAATGTTATCCATGTAAGATTAACCAAGCACTTAGATATCAACAATATTATCTCAGTTAATCAGTTTGGGTTTAGAAAAAGATTAACGACGAGTAATGCAATTTATGTATTAGCAAAAACCATACTTAACTCCTTTAACCAAAAACGTGTATTAGGCATTTTTGTGATCTTTAAAAAGCATTCGACTGTGTAAATCACGATTTACTATTATAAAAACTCCATTAATATGTTATAAAAGGACAATTTCTTTTGCTAATTAAATCTTACTTAATGGAAAGATGTCAGGAAGTTGTAATTCATGATGCTATAACAAATACTAGAGTACAGTCAAACATTTCAGTAATAAATTATGGTGTCCCACAGGGTTCAATATTGGGCCCATTGCTTTTTGTGGTTTATATAAACGACCTGTCTAACTTCCTGGGAAAATATGTAACCACAATTCTTTATGCTGATGATACTAGTGTATTGATAAAAACACTCATTAATGGATGTTGAAAGAAAAGCCAATGAATTAATTTCAAAGCTTCTCAATTGGTTTACATTAAATAAATTAGCAATAAATATAAATAAAACAAATTTTATTAAATTTATCACCAAAAATAATCTAAATAGAGATGTTAAATTTAAATATGATGGAGTAAATCTCAAAGGTGTTACATCAACCAGATTCTTAGGGTTACGTATTGACAATAAGTTGGACTGGAAAGAACATATAAAATATATTTCAAAACAGTTAAGTGCCACTTGTTTTTCACTTAGACACTTGTCACAAATTTTATTAAAAGATACACTTAAAACTGTGTACTTTGCATATTTTCACTCCATAATGAGGTATGGAGTAATGTTCTGGGGTAGTTCAACTGAGGCTAAACAAATTTTTGTTCTTCAGAAAAAAGCTATTAGGATCTTATGTAAAAAAATATTCAGAGATTCTTGTAAAAAACTACTTAAAGAAGAAAAGATTCTAACACTTCCATATACCTACATTTATGAAATTCTATCTTATGCCATAGACAATATAAATAGTTTTATCTTAAATAGTGATATTCATAAATACTCGACAAGAATAAGAAATAATATGTCAGTCCCATCTGTATCACTGTCCATTTATAAGAAAGGAGCTCATGCAACCATAATAAAATTTTACAATGTATTGCCCCAAAAAATATAAAACTTTATGTCATGTAAATAAAAGAGCTTTTTTTGTGTGAAATGAAAAAATATTGATAGCACAAGCTTTCTATTCAACAGATGAATTTTTAAATTTCTGGAACGATTCTCAAAGTACAGAATGATATTGGCTCAGCCCGAACATTTTAGAATAAAAGTGCAAAGGTTATAAATGATAATGTTATGTATTAGCTATATGGTATTTTATGTAATTTAGAAATGTGTAAGGGAAGTGTGATTGGGGAAACTCTGTTATAAGTGTTAAAATAGATACATGTATGCATCATATGTGTTATCTTATGCAAAATTTTTAATGTGTTATATTTGGATGTATTAAGATATTTGCACTCCACTTGACTGGAAAACTATTATATATTAACAATATGTGTATCTCGCATTAAATGTATTATTTGAATTTGACAGGCTTCATACCATAATATTTATTATACAAACTTGTAATAGGGGGAGTGTATAAATAAATGAAAAAAAAATGAGAGGCGCCAAGGGGTTTATATGGGTTGACGCGTTTCTATTCATTAATTAAAACTTTTAATACACTCTGAAGCGAAAAATTACGGCAACTGCAGACATTTTTAAAATATGTAGGTATGTATAAGCTACAGAAAAACGAAATAGGCAGATATGCATATTGGAGCATTGTTAACAGTAGGCCTATATAAAAAAACTGGAACTATATAATTTGATGATTGATAGCAATAGTTCCATTGAACTGTAACATTCCTTAAACGTTCTGGAGAAATTCACATTGGATATAGGCCTATGTTATTTACACATATTTACGAGAAATTAACATCAAACTTAGGCCTTTCTTTATCAAGGAAACCAAATTTTATTTTATGCTAATAAAAATGCATGTACCCACACAAACTATGACCAGTTACATAAACATTGTAATACCTAGCCAATCAAATGTAATATCAATAAACTACACTAGTTATTTTCATTTTAAAAATAAATTTTCCCCGAATAGTCTTAGGTTAGTTCTGTATGGTAAAACCTCAAATTCGTCTCGCAGTTACCTCAACAAAGAGGGAAAAAATATTAAGCACGAAACCACGACAGTGTATAATCTAACAACGTCTCTATTTAAATATGTTCGTAAGTTGACCTTGGAATGTTATTTTTTATTTAGGCCCTACTCACAAGTGGTAACATAAACCACAAGGTAGGCCTACATGCCCATTGACTTGCATTAAAAATATGGGAGGACGGAAAGGTAAAATTAAAAGCTTACATTGACTCCTACAAAAATGTGATTATAACATAATACAACTATTAATTTAATAAACGGGCCTACGGTTTCATTAAAATCCTTGCATTTGTTTATAATACAAATATTAACTTACTTGCAAGCCTATTCCCATGCGAGGCTAAAAGAAGTATGCCTAGGCCTACAAATTACCTTGTGATAGTAAGTTATTTGCACTATACACTGTTTTTGAAATATTAACAGTTCGTCAAATACTGTGCACACTTTTTTAAATTAATAAATACATAAAATCATTTCCAGCTGAGTACTAGGGCATATGACATGTTTATGGGTTGAATAATTCCAGTACCGTAACTAACATTACTTAGTAGGCTAAAGAAATGGTACAGTATTTGTAAATAACATTTGTAGGCCTTAGCATGACACAGAAGACAATGTTTCTTAGTTCTTAAAAAATTTTTTTATAGTAGGTCTATGTACTTGTGATTACAGGTTAAGCCACAGGCCTGCAAGGCATGTTTGAAAACAAGTTTCCCCACTTTAGGACCCCTCTCTTTGCTGTTACTTTCAATCAGAAAAAAAAAAATTTATGACCAGGGTGTCTACAGACAGGGAAAACCTGGAAAACAGGGAAAAGTCAGGGAATTTTCATTTGGGTCATGGAAAAATGATACAAAACAGTCCAGAATAACATTTTTGTAGTACTGAATAATTAAATTATTATAATTTAGATATCACAGTAAATCAGTTAGTAAGCGCTTCTGATTACATTCACAGACATTCACTGCTGGGAAACCTGATTAAATTTTTTTTTGTAAAGTTGTTTTTCTAATTTTATTCAACACATTGAGTTGCTTAGAATGTAGTTTGTGATTCAAATGCATGTATCCAATTCTTTTAATGTAGTTCCATAAAAACTATTTATTTCAAGTGTGCTGTGTTGATGTTAAATTATGGAATCAAAGGTACCAATTCAGCCAAGAGGTTAGGGCAGCTTGTAACATTTTGGGTCTTGAGCACCAATGAGGGTGAAGGAAGTTGGGAATAACCAGGATTAAGATAAGAAATATCCTTGAGAAGTCTCACCAAAGTCCCAGCACTATTTTCACAAGCAAAATACAGGAGTGACCGGTTACTGTGTAGCGATCACACTAGCCGTTTGGCCGATGCAGGCCTTAAAAAGTACCAGTTTTGCCGATAAAAGGTCAGGGAAAATTAACAGACATTACATGGAAAACGGGGAAAAGTCAGGGAATTCCAAAACTGAATATAAGCAAAAATTACAATAAACATTAAAATCATACCAATTAGAGAAACTGTGTTGCAGGCCTAAATCTTTTTCCTACTACGTTGATCTGCAAAGCCTTCCGTTAAATACACTTTTAAAAAATTATTGATTATAGAATATATGATTTATTAAGTGCGGGTTCGTGTCAACATCGAAAATATAATTTTAATATGATTATAACAACATTTGGCGTTTGCAATGTTTACATCCAAGACAGCTTTAAATACAGACACGTGGCGTTGGAGTTTCATTACAGTGTTCCTTAAGTTACATGCTTAACATAGCTATAAGTGAATCTCCAACAACATTAAATAAATAAACTATACTTATCACTACCTAAAATAGCTATAAATCTGTTTTGTACTTACTTCAAAATTATCTTAGCAACAGTACAAAGTACTGGTCATCGAAACATTCACGTCTTGGCGCGCAGCTTTGAACCATTTCGGTTGTATTTGTTTGGATTTTGAGAGACAGTACATAACAGTTTTGAGACTGAATTAATGCTCGTATTTGTGAATCTAGGCACAAAACACCACTTATTGTCAATCATTCTGCCGTATGTTCTCTTTAACAATCGCACTCGCGCTGCGCATCTGCTACTGCTAGCCTGTGTGTGTGCTGGCCTACTTCCAAACCGGCTGATGATGTCGCAGCAGCAGCCATGTTGTAACGTAGGGTTTTCGCGGGCGTTTTGTATGCATGATTTTTAAATGCTTGTATTTACCTCAAATCAACTCCAAATTTAAAATTTTCACCTCCTCTCATCTAGTTTTTTAACGCAGATTACGTTAATGTTCTCAGTAAAATTTGTGAGAAAGGCCCATTGTGCAGCATTCAAGGACAAATTATGGGCAGTTGTGAATGTAGCCGAACACATGTAATTCTTGGTTACAAGTAATTTAGGCTATAAAGCAATTTTTAACTTAACAAATAAACTTAAGATTCCCTGAATATTAGCCATACGTTGTCTGTTTTTTTTTTTAATTTAAAAATGATGCCATTGTTTTGTTTATCTATGCTTTTGTTTTGTTTATGTTTGGTTTTTTTATATTTTGTTTGATGTATCCAATGTTTTCATGGAGACTAGGTTATTGTTGCGTGTTGGCCAGGCAGCAGGCACATTACATCATGCTGGGTGGTCAGCCCTGTGAGTCAACCAGTGATGTCATGAGTTTTCGCAGCTATGTCGCATCTCCCGAGAGACGTCACTGGGTTTCCCCGATGACGCCAGTGCGAATACGTGACTATCAACAGTCACGAGTGAGGTGGTGTCTATTTTTAGACCACAGGCCACCATGATTTCATCAGCCATTGACGTCATTGAAGGGGCCGTATAAAAGCATCGGAACTGCGCAGCACGAGTCTAGTCTAGTATTGCAGAGTCTGGAAGAGAGTCGGGAAGAGTCAGCCTTGTGCAGTCTTGTAATAGTAAAGATGAAGTGAGACCGAGAGAGGTGTGAGGCAGCGAGCGCCCCTAGGGGCGGTGTTGACACTGGGGTGGCGATGGACGTCGTGAGAAGTGATGGGCCGAGAGGCGAAGCTGACGGCGTTGAGGCTGATGTAACATCGGCGGAGCTGACAAGGTGTGACATCACGAGGATGGCAGCACGGCAGCAGTGGTTGGTGTCGAGGCTGAGTAGCATCAGCGCCCTGCAGAAGGGACAGACAACACTCAGGTGTTGTGTCGGCGCGACTGAGCTGCCGAGATGTTGCGTGTCGAGGATGGCAACACGACGGCTGTTGTTGGTGTCGAGGCTGTGTGACGTCAGCGGGTTGAAGGAAGGACGAACAACACTTGTGGTGTTGTGTTGGAGTGCTGCAGAGGCAGTGAGCTGTGGAGAGCAACACTGACGGTGTTTTGTCGAGAGGGCAGTAACTGGCTACTTGAGGAGACTGTCTACCTGGTGATTCAAGAGCAGGAGTGCTTCGAGAGTTCGCTATTGGTCCTGCTCGGAGGAGGTGCTAAGCTCGTGCAGAGAGGCTGGTGAGGGCATCTTGGTGATGTCAGGAAGACATCTTGGTGATGCCAGGAAGACGTCTTTGGGACGTCGGAGTCTACTGCGAGGCTACAGGGACATACCTTCGGAGCAGTACTGGGTGAGACAAGAGGGCTTCTGCTGCGGGTCGACAGGTGAAGAAGAGGTGTGCGACGGGAGTCGAACCGAAGACTTCAAGAGTGAAGACAGTGGTGCACTCTGGGTGATGCACTGTACATGGTGAGCCATCCTCCCTTAGGACTGTTAAGGTTGTACATTGTCATTTGAGTAACTGTT
>PNEQ01067839.1:0-23790 GCA_003012365.1 Medauroidea extradentata | reverse complement strand
TTAATTTAATTAATGTTCTGTGGAACAGTACTAATTGTGTGCATAACTAATTGTGTTGTGAGAGTTATAGTTGATTACTGTTTCGTGTATTTCATAGCTTTGTGTGCTATTAAATCCAGTACTTGATTTAACTCTTTTATTTATAATTATAAGACCTCTATCCCAAAAGAACTCATGGGTAGAGCCACGATTTTATGGCAAAGAATTTTGCAACATTTGGTTTCGATGCGTCATGTGCACACCTGCAACTCTGCTACATCATCTGTGGTTGGATGATTTTACTCTCACTGGCCTTGGCAAATTATAGACGTACAGACTCACAATAATCTTACTATGATTGGTGCAGTCAAATGAGAAACATGTCTGAACATAGACACGCTGCCAACAACCTTGAAACAGAACTACCGATGTGCACGTGAGTCGCTGAAACAAAGTGGGGCAAAAATCTTTTCGCGACAAAATCGTGGCCCTACTCATGGGTATTGCCCACATGAAAAGTTTGTGCTCCTCAAAGTTGTAACATTATTATTGTGTGCTTTGTTGTACTTTGGGTACAGAAAATAATCTGCTGGAAGCTGTGATGCATTATTTTAACTGTGAACTGTGTGGAAGTGTACAGTGATGTTTGTGTAAAGTGAAACATTATAAAAATGGCAAGAAACTATGTAAAAAAAAACTTCAAAGTACGTAGCGGATGATGTCAAGAAAGCTGTAACTGCTGTAACATAAAAGCAAATGAATTAAAGACAAGCTCAAGAAACATTTGGAGTCCATAAAATTGTTTTTTGTTCAAGAATTACTTGGCGAGTGACAACAAAGGAAACTATTGGAGCTGGAAGACCAACAGATTTATCCCCTGAAATTGAACAAGATATTGCTAGATGTGTAGGGGCAAGAGCAGAAATGAGGTGCCCAGTATATAAAGAAGAGCTTCTAGATTTAGTGCAAGAATTTGTTATAGAAAACAATTTAGAAACACCATTCAAAGATAGCCTTCCTGGGCAAGAATGGCATGCAAACTCTATAAAAGGACACAAATTTTGTTCGTAAAGAAGCTCGAGTTGTTGCAAAAATGCAGAAAAACTAACAGGAAATCTGATATTGTGTAGAGTTTTTTTGACATTTTAGGAGGAGTCAAAACACAATCTCATTGGTGAAGACAAAAGCAGCTTTATATTCAATGCAGATGAGTCGGGTTTGAATAGTGATCCGTCTAAAATAAAAGCTGTTGGAATCAAAGGCAAACCTTTGTTCCAGGTCACTAATGGATCTGGTCTATCATGTACGACAGTTCTCGCATATGTTTCTGCAGACGGAGTTGCCTTGCCACCTCTTATTGTTTTCAAAGGGGCAGCAGTCCAATCAAGGTGGGTTATGGAAAATGCAGTTGAAGGGACCCTCTATGCTGCCTCCACCAATGAATGGTGGAGGGGGCTCAGTTTTATTATTGGTTTATGTGAACAAAATAAGACACACCACTGGAATGCCTGAACAAACAGCAGTTCTGTTGTATGACAGACATGAGTCACATGTGTGTGAGAATAGTGCAGGTGGCAATTGAAAGTAAAGTATGCATTGTAAAGCTCCCAAGCCACCTAACAGACAAACTTCAACCTCTTGATGAGACTGTGTTTAGACCCTTCAAAGCACAGTGGGACAAACAACTTGTGGACTATGGCAAATCAAAAATGGGCACATGCAGTTCAGTTTTGCCTAAATAAATGTTTTCCCAGTTGCTTTCAAAAGTTTGGAAGGAATCCATGAGAGCTGAGAACATCATAGCAGGAATAAGAAGTACAGGTATTTATCCTGTTCAACAGATCCAAGTTCCCTGAACATTTGTTTGACCCACTTGAACTGAAAGAATACAGGGAAAGGCTTGGATTACAGCAGTCATCAAACCAGTCATCAAATTAAAGTAGGCCTATGCCTATCCCTAATCGTCCACAATCCTTGCTACAGACTTCAGGTCAAACAACTCCACTTCCACAAGTCCCTACACTAAATGTGACAACTGATTCAATTTAAAGTCATAACAACTGCTTACAAGACATTGATGTATTGGTTCAAACACCTCCTTTGCAAGACTGTTTACTTTGTTGTGTTGGCCTGTAAACTTCACTATCAACAAATCACAGTCCACAATCTTTCAACCAACAACCTAGTGGCCCCCTTAGTTGTGACAGTGACCATCCAACACCAGAGGACCAACAGGAAACATCTTCCCTGCAACCTAGTACCCAGCAACCATGTTGTTCTAGTTGGAGCAGTCAGACTCTAGAAAATACATACAATGAATCAGATGAGAGAAAATGTGTGCCTAAACAAAACATCAGTGAACAAAGACAGTGATGGAGTTTTTCTCCTCAAAAATTATTGAGTATAAAAGAAAATATACTCCTGCTTCAATTGTATACTTTGGTAAGGAAGAAGATAAAAAAAAAAGAGAAAAAGAGTTGCAAGACTAAAGTAATTACATATGGGAAGGTACTTACTGGTGACAAAAGTATTAAAACGGTTAAATTAAGCAGAAGTGCAAAAGACTAAAAAGAATAAGGCTTGTCGCAAGAAAATACAAAAGGATCAACAAACAATGAAAGTCAGTAAGAAGAGAACAATTACTGCATCACAGAGCAATGTAAATGATGTGAGCTTGACAGGAAATATAAATGAAGGTAATGCTTCTCAAGCAGAAAAAAGAAAATCACACCAGTAAAAGAAGCAAATAGTGACACAAGTGACAGTGAGGTGCCTCTAGCAGAAACTGATGATGAAGATTTAGACCTAGATGGTATGATTACCAGGTTAGAAATTGAAAGTGTAGATCAGGTTGAGTGTGAATCACCAATTTTTGAAGGAAATGTGAATAAAGGAAGATATGTATTGGTTGATGGTAAGGGAGGTTTTAGGAAAGCCACGTGCTGTAAGTATGTAGGTTCCATTATCAGTGTAGATAGTGATGATGGAGAGATTGTTGTACAAGGACTTAGAACCTGCAATTAAAAAACTGAATTTGTAGAAAGAGAAAATGATATTTTTACTATAACAATGTTTGACATTATTGCAGTCTTACCAACACCTAAAACAACATACTAGAACAGACAAATTACATAAGAATTCCCAGGATGTGTGTGTGTTTATGAACAAATGTAGGACATGTAGACAACCGATTTCCTATCACTTGGGCCCACTTTTTGTGCTGAGTTTGACTCGACTATAGGCCCAAGCATAGGCACAGTCCATAATTTAAAAAAATTGATGTCAGATATATAACTGAAGAAGCAGCCTAATCATGATTTGAACATAATTTTTTTACTAAGTTAGGTGTAGTAACAATAAGTAGATTCCATAAAAATGTCAATTTTTTTTAAGTGTGCTTATTGTCATTATGGAATTTCTTGGTTCACTGTTGTTTAAAAGTACACTGTAACCTTTAATTGCTTTAAAGAATAGCTTTTTGGCAACGTTCAACAAAGTTTGTTTTATTTCCTAAGGGAATGCCTTGTACATTTGATCATGGCTTTAAAAAGAGGGCAATTGTGGACAATTATTTTAAAGCTTTAACTTTCGAAACTTGGATAAATATGAACAGATCAGCCTACTCTTCGTTCACATCTATCCACCTTGCAGTTCCAGCCTGTTTAGGTTTTTTTCTGGGTGCGTTCACAATTACCCGGAAAAATGGGTGTCTGGGTAATTGTGGACATCAAACGACAAACTCGTTAATGGAAGGAAAAGCATTTTAATAATATAATTTACACCCTAAGATGCATACAGTTTCATTCTAACAGCTTCATTAATAACTTTTAGTACATAGTCAAATTATTAATTTAGGTACACTCGTCAAAAAGTGCCCGCAATTACCCACATTGACCCTATAGAAAATTTGATATGATGCAACATTTTCTTAGTACCCTACTAATGCTATGTAGAAGATTTGATCAATTAGAATCCCTGAAAGTGCTATTAAGTAGTCACATGAGAGACTAAAGCTGTGTCTCAATTCAAAGAATACTCTGTTGAGAAAGTACTCTTTTGCCTAACAACAAGAGAGCTCTTGTTTGCTGTCTGGTGCTCTCACTCTCTCCAGTTGGGAAGATGCTCTCTAGTATTCAGAATGTTACCTTAATTTCTAGCCATAAGTAACTGCTCACTGGAAATTACTATTTATGTATAAATATTGAAATATGTGCAATATGTTATGCATGTTTCTTCTTTAACCTCAAATTATAGTTGTAATCAAGATGGCGTACGGTATGCCAGTGAGCATGAGAGAGTGAATATACAAATTCGTTCTCTTGCTCTTTCGTACTCTCGGCGAACAATTGAGACAGGCAGAAAATGCTCTCTGTGACGTATTTGCGACAGCTAGATCATGAAAGAACACTCTTTGGGCGAATTGAGATACTGCCTAAATTCACAGTGAAGAAAATGAAAATAAATGTGAGAAAGATAAAGATTGTCAGGTTTACGAGGAAGGTGGTTAGCAGTACGAACCTATATCTACAAATGGGAAGGGCAGGAAATAGAGGTAGTTTCAGAACACAAATACCTAGGCATAATGATACAGAGTGACATACGGTGAATATAGGTAGAGTGGCATCTAAAGGGTGAAGATATCTAGGTATGCTGGCAAGGGTATTATGGGTAGGATGTTGGTAATGCAGTGAAGGAAAAGGTGTATGTTACAATGGTGTTGCCAATTTTGTGTTCGACAATGTTATTGTATTTTCAATTTTTGAGTCATAACATTTTTTCAAATATTGTATTGAGAAAGTGCGGTGGAACTCATTGAAGGCAAGGCTGGTTAGGCTGTATAATGTGGTGAATGTAGAGGGAGGCTTGGGTAAGTTAAGCTGCCTGTTAACTAAGGCAGAATATAGAGGAAGAGGGACTTATATAGGCAGTTTAGGGTCAAATTTCATGTATATTGAAGCTGGAGTGAACTGAGGAATCCAGATTGAGATTATACAGTAAACACTTTGTTGTGGACTGAAGTAGGAGTGAAGCGAGATAATCACTCAATTTGTTGAGGTGGACTGAGTGAAGAATCCGGATTAAGATTTTACTGTAGACGCAGACTGGACTGAAAATAAAACATACAGGACAAAGTGGCCGCCATATTGTTACGTGTTGTGGATAGGTTAAAAAAGAACAGAAAACACATAATTTAGTAGAAAGTATTAAAGGTAAGTATTTGTAAAGTGAAACTGCTTTTATAAAGCGAAACGGAACAAATAAGTGTAACATCGCGTGAAGAAATGCTTTATTTGGAGCAACTTTTATTTTTCGTTCGTCATCTGTTCTTTGCGTTGTATTGTCGCTGATAGGTTGCATTATTAGGTTTTCTGTCAAGGTTGACTCCAACTTGCTCTTGTGTATAGTTTAGTCTGAATTATAATATTTACCATAAACACATTTCGTCAATCCATGTTCGCTATCCAATCACTCTTGAGTTGATTCCACTCCAGGGTCTATCTGTATTGAAGCTTTACCCTAAATGTAGAATATGAAAGACGATTTAGGTGACTAGCAGAACAGCGTAGGGTAGGCAGTCTATTGTGAGGAGGTTGTTGAGGGAGTGGAATTTACTTCCAGTGGAGTTGGTGTTGGTGAGGGAGGTTTGAAAAGGGATTGGTAAGTGATAGAAGAAGAGGTTATGGCTCGCTGCTGGTTAGTTGTTCAATCACTATTGAAATTAGTATTATAAAAGAAAATACTAGAAACACAGATGCTGTCAGACACAACACAAATTAAAATAACTTTTTAGCCCATCAGTTTTGAGACATCTGTGATGCAAATTCTAAATAAACCTAAAAAGTATTTTTAAATGATTTGTGTTGACTCGACAAAGCTGAAATGTAGATTTTGATGTTGTACCTTAATGGTGGTAAAAATGGTAAGTTGGCAGTAAATGACTGTATTTATTTTACTGTAATTTTTTGTTGGTTATAATAAGCAAATTATAACCTTTTTATGGAAAGTTTTAATAGTGACTTTATTTTTATACGTGTAATGCCCATGGGTGTTAAAAACATGCAAAAATAATGTAAATGTTAATGGTCATCATACAAGAAGTTAGTATATAGTGGCAAGGAACTGTTCCTTATAATGATAGTAATAATTTCTCTTGTAATTGGGCACCTGCCCAGTGGCAAGCTGTAGCCTGCTTCATCAGGGTGGTATTCATAGGTCTAAACATTTTCGTAATAAACCTGCAAACGTTTTGTGGCCAAGAATTTCTGTTCTTGCAAAAAACCATCCAAACTCCCTCCTAATAATAGTGTATTCATGGCAAAATTGTGTGTTTCGGTACTACCCAGCGTTTGTGGGACCAATGATTATTTGAAGACCAATTGCAGGGTTTGTGCGGCTACAGCTAGAAGCAAGCTCTTGATAAATTGTGAATTTCCACATACCTTATTCCCCGTGAGTGCTTACTATTACAATCACTGATGCACAGTACCAATCATCTAAAAGTAATTATTATTTATGCCATAATGTAATTTCAATTTATACAAAAAATAAAATATTGTTAGTACAGTAAACTAATTTTGAAGTTACCTTAACTAGTCATGGTGATAGTGGTGTAGTCGGTCAAGTCATTGACTGGGAAGTTTTGTGTTCAAATCTGGTTGGATATGCAAGTTTTTTTAACTCAGAAATTGTGTATTACTATGGCTTAAAACATTGCCTTTATGATATGTGTGTATTTTTCTTAATTACTAGTCTACATGAAATAGCTCAATATTTTAATGTAAAGTTAGACCTAATTAAAAACTTTTAGTCAGGGGTTGTTTTGAAAAATATGAGCGAGGTTAAAAAGTATTAAATCTGTAAACAACTAGTAGTTCATCACTGCAGAAACTGTGTTGATCCAATGTTCTTCATGCATAAGCGTCAGAGGTTGTCACTTTTTAGAAAATTAATATATTGACGCGGGTGCTAGAGGGGGAACGTGTATATGATAACACTGACTCGGTAGGCGAGTCGGATGGGATATGGGTGACAAAGTTACTGGAGTGGACCGGCTAGCAGGAAGAGCTGAGATGAGATGGATAGTGGGGAAAGGGCTCACAGCGGAAGCCGCGGAGGAAACCCCCCTTTGATGCCCAGGGTCGACAAGCTGACGACCATGGGGCAGGCTACGTAACAGTGGATTGTTGCACCCTCCAACGACGGATCTTCGGGGACTAGTTAGGGCCAGTCCTCACGCCACAACACACTCAAATTATGCTAAGCGTTACTAGGGACGGGGTGAGTCAAAAACACTACTCGCAAATGAAAGACGTGAACAGTTTTCATGATTTACTCACCATGAAGAAAAGACTGGTACTCAAAGAATGCCAATGCCAGTTAAATGGGCCTGAAGCATAAACCTCTCCAGTAGGTGACACAGTAATAACAGCACTGGGCTGGCTGTACACTTAATGAGTTAACTTACGCCCCTAGATGCGACGGCCGGCAGGGGATGAGGAACCCCGGGTCGAAAACAACAAAAACGGTTCCGGTAAATTATAATTATTGAAACTAAAAAATGAATGGTGCAAAACTGGTGAAGGACCCGGGTAGACAAAATACGTCTAACTCCTCCGCGCTTCTAATCCCAACTTACTACGGACACTGCAAAAATAGCAAAACATTTTGAAAACATTATTGGTATTTTCAAATGTCATATCTTGGAGTATTATTTCCTGTTGCATCATGTTCAAGGGGAAGGATACAATACGCATAGCATAGCTGATGCAACTGAATAATGGTGATTGAAAATGAAAGACAAATATTAATACACATTTTGAAAATCATTGAAACAATAATTAGACCCTTGAAAAACGTAGCAATTAAAGAGTAAACTTAAAGAAACATATTTTAAAAGGCAATATTTATTATTTACAACACTCACCGAGTGTAGGCCATATTAAATGAGTACAGTGCGGCAGACGGACTAGTGGGAGGGTGTGCTAGGCACACGTCAATATCTTAAAATTTGTGTTACTTTATCAGTAATTGACAAGAAGCATTTACAAGATAAATAGTAACAAATCATTAAATAAAGTTTACAAACTGTATACATACAAATATTTTAAAACAGAATATCACCAAGTAGTGCACATATCATAGTTATGTGTAACAAATGTCATAGAACAGAGCCACAACATAGAAAAAAAAAGTACTTTAGTTTCAATATACTTTTCGACTTCAATAGTTGTGAGAGACAATGTTTAAATTCCGTTATAATTTTGGTTAGTAAATAGGGCAAAATGATGTCCATAAGAATACACATACTTCCACCCAACCTTCACAGACTTGGCATGTACAGTCAGAATAAGCATCAAAACATGGAAAATACATTTTAAATTGACAAAATCACAATTAATATAAAAACTGGAGTGTTGAATTTAAGAAGAATAAAAATCTTCCCATGGAACATACAATGGTGCAAATATGTTGACAAGTACTAGAAATTAACAAACTCGCTAAGGAAAATATCGAAATTCAGAATTATTTATTTTTTAAAATATGTGTATCAAATTGTAAACGCTGCTAAGTAACGAAGGCAGAAGTGATGTTGGACAGAAGTATTTGTTTTTTTTTCTTTTCTACAGCGTTCTATTGGCTGAAACCTTTATGCTTACTTCACTAAATATAATATAACCACTTCGTACTTGTCTACACGTAAGTACCGTAACTCTACAAGGCACATATGGGTCACAATAAGCTGTGTAGTAAGAAAACGGACTTTAATTTCTATGCACTTAAGTTTGCTGTGTACATGCTTGCAACATAAATCAACCTTAAGATGCAAGGAGGCAGTACAATACTTCTTGTATTTTGGATTTCATTCAACGTCTTCAAAAGTAAACCATTAACATGTAATAATTTTCTAAAACTTATAAAACAAAGGGTCAAAAGTCCCAAAAAAATAGGCCTAGTTTAAATGAAATTTTTGAATTACATAGGTGACTACTCAAACGAGTTTGTACTCATTCACTATTGTTGTAAATAGGTTTGGGCTTTCAACAATTAGATAATATTATTTATTATTAGTCGTACAAAGTAATTACGTAAGTGAAATCATATTGTCATTGACATTTATTTTGTAGTTGTAACATTTTAGGTGTCTTGAGCGTTTACATTCATCCATTTCTAATTTTATCCCAGCATTATTGTTTCCTTGTGTAGTGATTAAACTTAGCCTCAGACTAATAGTTTTAATTTGATTTCCAATTTTTAATATAATTATAAGAAAATACACTTGGGAAAATTAAAGTAAATGACTTTTTAAAACTGGTTTACAGTTTCCGTATGTAAGAGTGGCTGAAAAGGCGGATCCCCGAGAAGAATCACCAGCCAGTGGCATCATCCAGCATGATTGTCACGTGTGAGAATACGTTAGTGACTCTTCCAGGAATCGAACCTGAAGTGTATAGGGATGACAGTGTGCTCGGATACTGCACCACGGTTGTTCCCTACGGCTTTTCCCCAAACCATTCTCACTCCACGAACTATTGTTTCTTAGAATAAGTACGGAATTTGTTAAATACAGAAAACATGCTTGTAAACTAACAAATCTCTCCAATTCATGATCAAAATAAATTCAGTAGCAATTAAAGAAAAATTGACATTTGTACATACATTTTTTTTTAAATGTGATATATTTTTCAAACATTTGAGATTGTATGGTACATATTCACGAAGGAAAATATAACTAAGCGTATATGTATGTTCTAAATCTTATAATATATAACATAAAACCATTAATCATATTAAATTAATTAAGATACAGTTGATTGACACACACATGCGCATGCATGCACACACACACGTGCACACACCACACGTGCACACACACATGTGCATGCACACACACATGCACACACATGTGCATGCACACACATGCACGCACACACACGTGCACGCACACACGCATGCACACACATGCACACATACACATGCATGCACACATACACATGCATGCACACACACATGCATAAACACACATGCATACACATGCACACACATATGCACATGCACACACATATTCACATGCACACACATATGCACGCACATGCACACACACATGCATGCACACACACATGCACACACACATGCACACACACACATGCACACACACAGCAATACATGAAAGCATTACATAATT
Source organism: Medauroidea extradentata (assembly GCA_003012365.1). Taxonomy (NCBI): domain Eukaryota; kingdom Metazoa; phylum Arthropoda; class Insecta; order Phasmatodea; family Phasmatidae; genus Medauroidea; species Medauroidea extradentata. The sequence goes on along the minus strand of PNEQ01067839.1, from coordinate 13,628 downwards.
CAATTATTTTTCTTGTTGCCTTCAATTTGGTTCTGTACTATAAAATCTTAAAGTAGTAGTTTGTTTCACGTAGCAGACTATCAAAAAACCTTACCTTTTATGGGTAGGGCCTGTGTTCGAAATATTGGTGTTATTATCAAAGTCGTGCGACTCACAAAACTTAAAAAAAAAAAAAAAAAAAAAAAAAAAAAAAAAAAAAAAAAAAAAAAAAAAAAAAAAAAAACTTAACATATTTTTTGTAGACTACATAGCAAAAATTTGCACTTTCACAATCTAAACGGAAATAATGTAGCAACAAAAACGTAAGTAATAAACAAACATGGGTAGTGCTAATTTCCCAAATCAGCATTAAATCTTTTGGTAGCAAATGATTAAATAAATACTCTTTTGCAGCTGACAGGCACAAAATCTCACGTGGACTTCATATTAAATGGTTGGCAATACATATAAACACACAGATTTTTTTGTACAAAAATAATTTAGTCGGCGATTTGAAAAAGCATGTTTACATAAATGTACCCACAAGAAGAACCATACGAATATATCACAAATTCCATAAAAATAAAAGCTAGGTAAAATTTTTTTTATTGTTTGTACAACTTTTCTCTGTATGGATTACCTGCTTCTTGTAGTATTGTCTTAGTGATGGTTTTTCGTAGACATGCCACAATGCTGAAAAGCTGAACGTTTCTCCAGTTCCCTCTTCCGAAACGCGTCTTAACTTATCCTGTTGTTGGCGATTACAGGCCGTGTATTTTAATTGCTGCGTTGCAATATATTAAATATACACACAGAATTTATAATAACATCTTAAAAGAAAAGAATTACAAACGCACACACATATGAGAAGCTTAACGTAATGGCGTCCTTTGTTTTGGTTGCCAGTACAGGTCTGTTGATAATGATGTGGTTGTTTGTAAAATAGTTACAGAAATCATGCAGTTTGAATAGAATAAAATAGTTACAGTAACTGACTGATGTTGGATACATAACCGTGTTTATATATTACAGTTCCTCCAAAATGCTTACTTATTTTTCACGTAGTACACACTACTTTCATTGTCGGAGATGGAAGTTAACAGATTTGTTGATCAGGGCTACCACTACTGCTTTATCAGGTCATACGATCACGTTAAATGGTATGTTATTGTGCCACGTGTTTGGCACGTGTTAAAAATATTGGTAGCATCGGCTGTCAAAATACGGAATTCTTACATAGGATAGACAGTACTTGTCATTAAAAGTAATAGTTTGTCAAACATCATCTGCAAAATGTCTTAGTCTCTTTCAGTGTTGTAGTTTACTGAAAATGTGAATTCTTAAGTTAAATTTTGTATGGGTCATTTAATCTCAAATCACCTAATTTTAAAACATGACCGTGCCTCATCGTCTCAGATTCCATTAATTTTTTTCTTATGTAGGTATACATAAGATAAGAAAAAATTATTTTCTGAATTTTTGGAGGAAAACCTGAGGAAGGAGAAATTTTTTAGTTTTGAAATCTTGCAGCAATTTATGCTCTCTAAAGACCTAAATCAGTTGACTGAAAATGTTATAATTCTTTTGGTTGTAATGCAATTAGGATAATTTAGGTGTCAAATGAAAGATAATTTTCAGCTCTGTTTAAGTACAGGTACATAAAGAATACATGGAAAATGATAAAATTAAAAAAATTAATTTGCATAAAATGCAAAATGTTAAATTTTTACAAAATTTGCAACTACTCTTAAGTGACAAATAACACATCTTTAAAATTTTTCTCTACAATCTTCTTATCATGTATTAAATGCAGTAAAAATATAGAAAGGGTGTTTTTGTTTATTTTCGAGTTATTGTTTTTTGAATTTTTTTTTACAAAGTATGGCTTTGTGTTGAAATGCTTAAAATTTAAGTGGCATGAGAAATAAACGAGTCCTGCCAGATACTAAAGTTTCTCATCAGCCTTTGAGTGACCTCATCTAAGCTGCGGAAATTTTAGGGACACAGAGGGATGGCAAGGGGAAGAGAGAGAAGGAATATGTCCCAGCTGTGGGAAAGCAGCAGGGCAGGTTTTCACGTGGATGGAGACTGAACCTTTTCAGTCAGTCTGTGCTTGATATTATTTGTGAATGTTTGAAATGCAGTCTGTTCTATCAACAATGAAAATTGCTCTTCAAGTTTGTGTGTTGAATAATGTTCAGTTAATTTTGTGTTGGTTTTTGAAAATGGAACGTTGTTGTGTGGGACATCACCTATAAGAAAATTGTTCAGTTCTAAATCCAATTCGCCCAATAAGTTGTACAACAGAACTTTCTGAATTAGATAGAAGATAGAGAACTTTTAGAGGTAAGAACTAAATGCTCCAATGTCCAATGTATGTGTTTATATCACAGGCGTAATTTTCTATGAAATTTGGAAATTCTTCAAAAAGTGTGTTGCGACAGTTTTACTAAAAATAAGAAGAATGTACAAAAAGGCCTCAAGACTGTTTCTTTTTAATTTTACAAGAGATTTAAACGAAGTCTGTTGATCTTGTGCCAGGTAAGAAATTCTGTATATCCTGCCGAAAATTAGTGGTTCAAGAAGCAAAAGTTATTAAAACAGAGCAAGAAAATGAAAGAAACTCATCAGAGTGTGATTATGAACCCGATAATTCTTTTACCATCAGGATGCAGGATGCTGTTTACCAATCAGGGTTAAAGAAAGAAGGATAAACAAGAGAACTTGTATACTTAAAGAATAAAGCACAGTGGGTACATGAAAGTTTCACAGCACAGGCAAGTAAAGCTCTAAATATAAAAAACCCAATATGCTTTGAAAGTACCAGCAGTAAATTTAGAAAAACTTGTACTAATTGTAATACACTAATGGGAGAATTGAAGGAAAAATATGTAGCTAGTAATATAATTCAGAAAGTCCAGATACTGACACTTGTTCCAGAATCATAGCGTATAAAAAAACTGTTGATTATTTTTGAGCAACAGAATATTTGATGAAAAAAGCCAAGAAGGTTTTACAGGAGGATGGAGTTTTAGGAACACCAGACAGAAGGAAAGGACATCCCATTAGTGAAGCCACAGCCAAAAGAGTAAAAGAGTTTTATTATGACAATGATGTGAGTAGAATTTCACCAAATGTAAAGGACTGTGTGTCTGTTCCAAGTGAAAAAGGAAAATGTAAAAGATTGATATTGCACAACTTAAAAGATCTATATTTTGAATACAAGGCAAAATATCCTGATGATAAATTAGGGATAACGTAGTTATGTGAATTATGTCCAAAAGAATGTGTAACTGTAAACAGCCGTGGCATTCATTCTGTGTGTGTCTGCACACATCATCAAAATGTCAAACTTAGGTTGCAAAGTGTTAGTCTTACTATACCATACCAAGAACTCCTCCAAAAACTAGCATGTAACTTATCCTCTGAAGAATGTATGCTGCACCGTTGTTGTAACTGCTCAAATACATCCTTGCTCTATGAATATATCATGCAAATGGAATATTTAGTCAATCGAGAGACTGTTGAATTCAAGAAATGGCTGTGTACGGATAGATCAACACTGGAAACTTTGTAAAAACTAAAAATTTTGTATTGTATACAAATTAATATTTTGAATTTTATTTTTGTGCATGTTTTCTTTATGTCCTTAAAAAGAGCTAAAAATTATCTTTCATTTGACACCTAAATGAACCTGAGCTTAAAACCAAAAGAATTAGAACAATTTCAGTCAACTGATATAGGTCATTAGAAAACAATTTGCTGCAAGATTTCAAAATTATAAAATTTCTCCTTGCTCAGGTTTTCCTCCAAAAATTCCGAAAAAAAATTACTTGTTCTTATGTTATGTGTACCTACATTGGATACAAATTTGAACAAAATTTGTGACATTGAAGCACATGGCCCTAGGTGATTTGATATGAAATTACCCTTATGCACTATCCCACATGTATTGAATATGTCAGGGGTGGCCAACCTTTTAGAAGCTATGGCCCAAAAGTCGAACCAAATCATGTCACAGGCCATGATAAACTTTAACGTCGAATACTTTTTATGAGTTGAACACTAATGTGACTGTTTTATCATAGTATAACAGAGAATTGTCTCCACAGTATTTAGATAAAGAGCATTGCCAAATATTAAATCATTATTTGAATATTTTTGCTGTCAGTGTAAGCAACTTTGAAATATTATGCAAATGTGTGAGTTTATGGCGGGCCTTTTAAAATGCAGTGGCAGGCCAGTGTTTGGCCCGCGGTCATAGGGTTGGCCGTCCCTGGAATGTGTTTTAAAAGTGATGACTGCAAGGAGGTAGTGAGCTAGAAATGCTGAGCAGCTGACTGATTACATGTGACCGTGTGTAAGAATGGAACGGGAGAGATTATGAAGAAGGTAGTTTGAAACCAGAAGTGAATAGCTCCTCACTCCTCATGGTTTCGGGGAAAAACTAAACTATGTGATCTTCATAATGTATTAGTTTTCCCTCGCTGCAGGTAGTCACTGTGTCTAGTTACAACTAAAAAAATCGAGATCCTTAGATATAAACCTAAAAACGTTAGATTCTTTAGAAGTAGAATTTTGAAAAATTTAAAACTCCTTTTTGGGTATTTACGTAAGCATAATTTTTAAGGAAAAGCAACTCTGTATCCCAACGGGATATTTGATTGAAAACACATTTTATGTCCTTTCACTCTCTTAAATGTTGATATTCGAAAAATCCGTAAATTTGCCAATATCCATTTTTATGTTTAGCTCACTGAAGTTAAAGTTCTGACTGTAAGCCGTCTGTTTTGAGCTATGTAGACTAATCATTGAAAACACATTTCAACCCTTTTCTTACCCCCTTAGGAGTCAAATTATTAGTGCACGCCTACGAACTAAAGGGAACCCACAATTAATATTTTGTTTCTATGTCCAGCTGTTTGGGCTGCAGTTCGATATGTCGGTCAATGAACTCCTTTATGTTTAGAGATTATAGCCTTATACATCAAACTAGCACAACATATTAAAAAATGTTATATATTGAAAATCACACTCTCAAAAAATATTAATTACCACTGTCATTGACGTAACCAAAAAAAAAAAAAGCCTAGTTAACTTCATTGTTTAGGTTTATGTCTTTCAACATACAAATAATTCAATAAATAAAAGTATTACACGTTAAAATGTAACTTTTGTTCATTCTTATTCTGTATTGCAAAATTTAGTAGTCTTTAACATTTATCCTGATGAAACTCTTAATTTCACTGATATAACATTGTTAGTATGTAACATTATTCGAAGATGTTAAATCTGGATATTCCTCTACCATTAAGTGCCCTATACAGCTCGCTTATGAACTGCGTTGTAGCGTGATAAGAGGAAATTTTTTAAAAGCATACTACTTGACATACTTTCTATATCTCTAGCTACTATAAGAAAACACATTTAATACTATGCTTCTCTAGTTTTGTTTTTTTAGATACGATACTTAGAAACATGGTTAGGGGCACGTAAAAAATACCAATTGAAACTGTAAAATGAAAATAGAAAAACATGCGTTAGACTTCACTATGCACTTTCCATTAATAAAAAAATAGGATCCCTTAGAAAATAGGTAACGACCGAAGTACTGCATGCTGTTTTTTCGCCCCGTGTATAAAGGAGACACGGTTGTTGAAGCATGAGCCAGTCTACCTCTTATCGCCTGCTTGTTTTCGTACCTCAGTCACAGCATCTAGCGCTTATTGTATATGGCTCTTAACTAGAAATGAAAGGCTAATAATCCTCTTCTGGATTGTGTTTATTATAGGATATAATATTTCATATATATCTTGTAGCCATTGTCGGCCACCTTGACATTAATAATTATTATTATTATTGCACCTTGCAATTGGGTTGCCACCCAGTGGCAAGCGTACATTCATTTACACCCTAACAAGACCATTTAGAAACCCTACTTCATTGACACCAAATCCTCGCCAGTAAATTCTACTCTCTCATTGACCTCGTCAACATAGAATGCTCACCCCTCTCCATTCTTCTCCACACCCCCAGAATTTTCTCACTATTGTTCTCTCTCCCTGTGTATATCTCCTTAATTAGATGATAACCTGGCCTCCGAGACCTCCCTCTCCCACTATTACCTTATACATCCTGACAAGTCTTTCCATTCTTCTATCTTTCAGAAAGCTCCTCTCCATATCCATCATCACTGGTGCCCTATAGTCAACTGTGTCCTCATCAACTTTCTTTTCCCTTCTCCATCCTTCGTCCATTTTGCTGTTCTCTGCACATTCTCCAGTTCCTGCACTTTCTGCTTCTTTGCATAGATCCCACTCTTCTGCTGCATACTCCAATTTTTCTCACCATTATAAGATATGCCTTTTGCCTCGCCTTATTGTTGGTTTCCTGCAATAACTACCCCCTTCTCCCCCGCACATACCTAGTCATTCTTGTAAATCACAAAACCATTACCTACGTTTGTAATGTAACAACAGGCAAAATATCCTGTGCAGACCCCTATGTGTCGGCGGTCAGTCACATGACAGTCTACTTGCGGGCTGTGAGCATTGCTATGATAAGTAAGTCTTACGATTCTTCTAATGGCTTCTATTTCAGGAATTATGTCGCGTATGAAGTCGGGTACTCTGTTACGTGGGCAAGCATGTGATTGTGCGTAATTTACCAACGTAATCTTTGGGAACAAAAAAAAGTCACAAATTGACGTAGGCCTATAACATTGTCGAAGGGACAAGTCTTTTGCAAAAGGAGTTTCTGAAGCAACAGTCAAACCTACTGTGAAGAAAACAGAACATAGGAAGTTAATTGAAGTGAACAATTTTACTTTTGATGCTGTGCATGAAAAATACGTGAATTTTATACTGTGCGGAAAATTTCCAGACTTTTCGAAAAAGTTAAACAAGGCTTTGCAATACGACTGTATGTGTTTTGAATTGCAGTAGGGAATAAACAGTAGCTTGAGTTTAGCTGGAAATAGTACCAATCCAAGTGGAAGATCTTGATTGAAACATCTGATTTAATAGTTTTGAAGGGCCGATATCCGGAGCAGATGCATGTGTAGTAAGGCTCATAAGGTACTATTTTATGTCGACAAAACTTATGTCAGTGCTTGATATAATGTAACTTCTTGCTGGCAATCAGGTATGGAAATTCGTGTCGCTGAATCTACAATTATAGGTCTGCTATTATGTTGTGCATGCAATATGTGAAGAAGGCTTTGTTCGAAACATGTTACTCTTTTTCAAATCAGTCAGAAATTCGCCAATAATCATAATGATTTGAACAATAAAAATTTTTCTAGGTGGGTGGAAAACAAACTGATGCCAAATTTACAGATAAAACTGCATTATATTTGTTTATGTTTCGTTGTTTAAGAGGAAATATACTGACATAATCAAAGCTTCTACCGAGTACAGTAGAACGAGTGAAAGTCGTGGTGGTGGTTGAATCGGCATACAGTAGGCACACATTTAAAAACTGAAAAATTATTTTTGAGATTTAAAAGTGTGGTTTTAATATACACACATAAAATATTTGGAGCGTTGTTGTTAAACACATCCCTGTTGCACTGACCTAAATCTTATTATGTAACCATTATTCAAATCAGAGAAAAAAGACACCTAACCTAAGACTCTCACGTCACCGCACAACTCTTCTACCTCCCTTTTTTTTTTTTTTTGGCTGGACCTGGCTTCGGCCAATCAGCTATTTCCGGCTGTCTGTGTTCTTATAATGCGACTCGACTGTCTTGATTGATTAATTAAAAATGGATAGTAAAATAATAATAAAAATAATTTGCACTTTCTACTGTTATATTCAACAATAAAAATATTAAAAGAGGCTACAATACACACCTTACAATTTATAGGCCAATTCTACCAACAATTTACAAATATGTGCAACTGGTTTTTCACTAATGAGCTAAAAATTATCAATAAAACAACTGTCTTCAAGTACTTCCAGAATTGTTTCATAATGTAAAATAAAATAATTTTTAGGACACTTTCCAAATGAACTGATTAATCAGATAACAATAAATTTCTAGGCCTTGTCGTGGACAATATTTTATGTTAAATGTGTATGTATCCTAGTATGTCTCTTTATGTCTATTATATAGGCTCTTTGTAATGTATGACTATATGTATGTATGTTTTGTATGTTGTGAAGTTGAAATGTTTTAATGTTTATGTAAAGCCCGTATCCCTAATTCGTTTTATTTCGAAGTCCTGTAACTTGTATAGAACAATGGTTCATTATATTGTTGGTGCTGCGTTGGTCATGTAACTGTGTTCCTACAAGTATAGAGTTGGGAAGAAGTATTTGCCGTCGTGTAGCAGACATAAGCAACTTTTAAATTCTTACTAAATATTGGGATGAAAGAATAGCATAGTTACGTATTTAGAAAATGCTGCACAAAATTATTATTACTCAGTTAGCACAAATTTATACCCTTATATTTGTTCATAATTGCTCGTATATTATGTGAAAATTTTTTAATCCATCACTGTAGGATTCAAATTTTATTTTCATGTATGCAGTGTGTGCAGCTTTTCCACTTATCTTATACAAGGCAAGAAAGGCTTGGTGACAGTGTGTCTGACATTTCAGATAACATGAGCTCATCAGCAGGAAAGAAGTTCACTTCCTTCAGACAAACCGAGATTAGTTCTGTACAGCTGGTAGGCACCCTTTCTTTAGTTTCATTTGTTAGTTGGCAGATTGCAATTAACAATTATCAGTCTCTATTTGCTCACCATTTTTGTCATGCTGTTAACTGATTGACGCACCCTTTATTTAGTTTCATTTGTTAGTTGGCAGATTGCAATTAACAATTATCAGTCTCTATTTGCTCACCATTTTTGTCATGCTGTTAACTGATTGGCTGACGTGCTATATATGAAGTAACCAAAACCATACACATGTATATTGCCATAGCCAAAACAGTTACAAAAAGTCCTTGCTGCAATATAACTGAATGTTTGAGTTTGTTACCCAGTCAAGTTTAGCTTCGTAAGCAACTGGCATTGTTCTCAAAAGGCACCCACCAGTACGAAGAGTAATGTACTAGAGCTTTCTGGATGTTTGAATTATGTGACTAGTGTTGATCATCAGAGGTAGCCAGGCTGTGACTTTGTGGTTTATAGCAGTTAGGTTGAGTCACTTTTAGACCTCAAGCAAAACTGGAATAAATTTTTAATGGACTTAAATTGAAATTATTTTACTATACATGGACTAACTTGAGGTTTCGTAAAAAACCTCATGACGATACTAAAATAAAAATGTGTCAATCTTCTGACCAGAACAGTTAATTTATTTACCTGAATTTGAAGAATTATTTGAAGTACAGTTGAACGTTACTGTTTCATTGTTACTAATATATTTTTAGTTATTTCCAGTGCATCATGGGCAGTTGGCCACTTTATTTTTGCGACTATTTCATTGAGGGTTTTTCTCCTCATTTAAATATGGTACAGAACATTTGTTCAGTTTGTTAATTTTGCTAACCAGGTGCTTAGCCAGGATTTTTGGTTCGGGGGGTTAGAATTTTCACAACATAATAAGAGGACACCAATCACACATCATGGTGTGGGGTCCAGGGGCCCTCCCCCGGAAAAATTTCAGTTTCAATGTGCAAGTGATGCAATTTAACCCGTCATAGGTCGCGCATTAGAATGTTAACACCATTGGTCGCAGGTGAGCATTTTGCTCACCTTTGCTTATTTTATGTTCAAAACATGACTGAGTAAAAAAAGTACTCACATTATTTAGTTTGTGGTTAATGCTTTGTATTTTGTACCCCAAAATAATTTTAATAAATTTATTACAATTACACAATCATAAAATTAAATAAAAAAAAAAACAAAAATTTACATACAAAATAATATTAAATAATTTATATACAGTATGTACCATTTTAAAACAAGTTTACTTAAGATTGTGAACACTTTTACATTACACAATTGAATTAAAGTTCTATACTGTACCGTTTTCCCACTGTCCTTGCATTTACTCAGAATTCTTATCTCTGCACGATGGGCAAGTATAGGTAGAATGTTAATTGCAGATGGGTTTCTCGCATGTTGCACACACTTTTATGGTTCTCCGTTTTTTTTTTTGTGAGGGCAGAATGAACACATCCCTGGGACTTATTTTCTTTTTGCTTCTTCATTATTCTCTGTTCCTGTGAATTTCATTACTGTGTTATGCAATTTGACTGAAAGAGACAGGATTGATGAACGAGCAATGATATGTGGCTTCATGAGTTGCAAAGCCAAGTTTTTGAGAAACATTCGCCTTGCCATTTTATTGTCTGTGTTTGAGGTGTAAATAATCTGGCTGTTGATGCCATCGATATTCATCAGCACAAAAAAATTGTCAATGGCCATCTACAACTGATTCTTGCAACCGAATATTCACCTTTGAGTTCGTCGATATCAACTCCGCCCTTTGTCATATTATTATAAAAAGTTGTAATTTCAGGTTTCGCAACTTCCCCCGTTTCTTCATCAATTTTGTCACTACTGTGAAACGTGGATAACAATAGCACATTCTTGTTTTTCTTTGGCACGTATGACACAAGTATCCCCATAGGTGAAAATGCAAACATACTGCTGTGCACTTGCCTTCCTTCGGTATTTACAAACACAAGCGGGATTTCCTTCTTGTTCTTTCTCAAAGTACCAACAATCGTAGTCTTCATCTCTAGAAGGTCGCTTGCTAGCTGTACTGAGGTGAAATAATTATTCATAGTGATATTTCGTCCTGTATTTATCACTGGAGCAACAATACATTTCACCACACTGCTAGCACTGTTGTCACACTTGTAAGGCCCCTCTGGCTGCTTGCCAGCATATATTTCTAGGTTACCCGTGTAAAACGTACGACAATCAACCAATGCATTCACTTTGAGGCCATACTTGGCAGGTTTATTTGGTATGTATTGTCTGAACTTGCAGCGTCCTCTGAAGGACTCAAGCATTTCGTCAACAACTGCATATTCGCCTATTTGATAGTTGTCCTGGCAGTAAGAAACAAACTTTTCAAATATGCTTCGTATTGGTGCTAAATTGTCTGTCAATTTTCTTGCATCTCAGTCATTGATATTGTCAAATCTTAGTGCCCGTACCTGTAAGTAAAACCTCCTGAGAGACATGACTGCTCTAAAACATTCTGGCGCTGTCCCATCATCACTGAACAACTCCTCAATAATTGTATGGTTGGCTTTTTTTTACGCCCGCAAGGTAGAGTAGACCTAGCAATGCACTTATCTCTTCAAATGTTGTGTTGTTGTAGTCTCTTTCCCGGTCATATTTATCGCGAAAGTTTGCTAGACAAATATTAGTACAGTCCACAATTTCTTGTATCAAATTATCAGGGGAAAAAAGTTTCCAACACTCTAAAATCATTTTCGCACTTTTTGCAACACGTTTTACTCCGGGAAGATGGATAACAATGTTATGTTTTCTTGTTCGCACGTTAGCACGAGGAGGATGGACAGCCCATTCGGTTACGTTGTCCTTTCCTAAATGTACAGGCAACACAGCAGCGGGAATATCCATAGGTTCATAACTGTCAGTCACCGCCACATGACTGTTTGGTTTCTGTGTGAAGATCATCTTCGATTTCATCTGCACTTTCGCCACTTTCAGAATGGCTATCTTGACCATCTTGACTATTGTCTTGGTTATTAGTTTTATCATTGCCCCGAAGCCAGGTTGGAATGCCTGCAAAATAAAACAATTTACATAATTTTACTGTATATGTAAATGTCATGTATAAAATCAATGTAATAGCTGTACCCTCTTTTTCACATATAACTTCAGAAAAATTGACAATTAATGTTGGTAATTGCATGCACAGGTTTTATGGCCAACAATAACGATATCAAATAATATGTACTATACAAGTTATAAAAATGTACTGATGTTATATGAAACAGATGTGTGTGTGTGTGTGTATATATATATATATTATTTTTATTATATATATTATATACATTATATGTTACATGTTTTATATATATATATATATATATTATGGACTTTGTTTCACAACTTCATAAATAATTATATATGAAGCGTTTTCCAATGACTACACTTAATTGCACTCCATGCTTACAGGCAAAGTTCGTCTTCAATAATTACCGTAACTCGCGACGAGTGCACATTTTACCTGTAATACACTCAATGCAATTTTGGCCGTACTCTCCAGTCTCAGTTCTGCTATTTTTGTGTAAAAGCAGCGATAAACAAGCACTCGTTTTGTGCAGGGACATAATATCGCACTTTATAGTTTTGTAGGCACTCGTGAGTGCAAATCAGGTACAGTCAATTGAAAAAAGGCCATAATTTATTTCTTTTACACTATATATTTGCAGAAAATATGGTTATTCAAGTATAGCATAGATAACTACAATAAAGACATGCTAATAAGTAGAATATAGTTACCTTCATTTGCACATTCAGCAAGTTTCTGTAGAGCTAACTCTACAATTTTTTTACTGCGACTCATTTTCAGAAATATTTTCCAGGATCACTACACAAACGGAAACGAAACTGAATTTGCAGCAAATAATTTTTACAACCACCTCCTCTGGCTTCACAAACGCGACTGGTCGCACGGTAAGAGAAATGCTCATACACTATGCACACCAGTAATCTGAGACATGTCTCAAGGTCAACGATACAATGTATCTGGTAACCATCTTGCCTGTTATCTCAGCTAGACGAGCTTTCAAGGCTGTACCACCTATTGTTTAAAAGTGGTACCATTTTACTTTTTAGAGTGAGAGAAACGCTCATAGCGCGACCAATGACTGGTTAAGCAGTTTTTGTACCTAAACTGTTCATATAACACTGCTAATTTTATCTTCAAGCAGTTTTTGTTCATTTCCCGGGGGAGGTATATCCAGATATCCCACTTCTGGCTACGTCCCTGTTGTTAACTGATGTGGACGTATATTTTTTCTAATTTTTATGATATTTTGTTTAACTGCTACTTCAACCGAAAAGGAGACCTGACAAAACTGAAAACAATACAAGATCCCATTTAGTCCTATTTTGGACAGGTTGTACAGCACATAAATACCTAAGTTTTTAGTTTTGTTTGGTTATTGACAAAAAGAATGTTTAGTTAAACAAAGAATAACTGTTTTTTAAAAATTAGTGAAACAAAAAACAAACATGGTTTAAAGCTTGGTCTATTTGAGAAAAACTACATATTTTAAACTTTGGTGTGAAACAATGGTTTGAACCAGTCAGCCCTGCATATTTTCTTATCCAGCATAGTGTTGTATATTGGTTATTTAACTTGTAATTAAAGAGTTTGTAGACGAGTTGAGTGTTGATTACTATGAACTTACTTCCACTTCTCTCAAACGAAATGGTAATGTGGTCACTACTTAAGGTCATGTGTGGTAGTTTTACAGTGAATTATATATATATATATATATATATATATATATATATATATATATATATATATATATATACTGTATATCTACATACACACATGTACATACAGTGGATTCTCTATCCATAATTTCTCATGGAACTAACAAAAGGACTTAAATGGACATGGTCTTAAAATGCTGTAAAATAAATATGTATGTACATGCCTCTCTCTTACTCTTTCTCCCCCTCTCTCTG
>PNEQ01067836.1:0-11531 GCA_003012365.1 Medauroidea extradentata | reverse complement strand
CTACATCAGTGAATATGTTGTGACGTGATGTGAGCTCGTGTTGAACAACTTCGGCTAGCACTGCGGTAGCTTTACCTCTGTTGGCGATATCTTCACCGGTGATAGCTACCTACATGACAATGACTATGTCGGCGCATGGGACTTCCTTGACAAAACTGACAATATATGAGACTGGGTCAACGAAGCATGGATGAAGCTTCTGTTACGAAGCCTTAGTTTGCATTGAGACGACACGAAGTTGATGAGCGCAATAAACTAAGGTTTTTTGATGCTTAATCAAGCAATACATGGACTTGACTGTGATAGTTTTAAAGTGAAGACTAAATATATTTCCAAGGTATGTGGTGTTTGTCTTACAAGTAGTTGATTATATATAGAATGTACATAAATTTTTATAATTAAGGAAACAGGGTTTTTTAATTAACGTGGGTGTTTGACGAGAGTAAATATTACGATTTAAATACTTTTTTCGTGTAAAAAGTAAAGGTAAAATAAAAATAGTAATATATGAATATGAGGTAGCTGTTCTGATATGGAAGAAGGCCAGTGATACGAGATTGGATGACGGTATATGCATGGCTGCTTGATGTTGTGTATATGAAACTGCTCGCTAAGCAGAGACAATGTCATACGCGCGTATATGTACTGCAGAAGAGTGTAATGATCAGTTCGGACAGGTTCTGACGGGACTGTTGGAGAGTGAAGGTAGAGTTGTGAGGGGGTATACGATGGTAGGTGCGAGGGCGTAGGAGGGGTGTGTTTAGCATAAGTAGTATGAATATGAAATTGTACGCCTGTTCCTTCGACGTAACTGTCCTGAGAAATATGTTATTTACAAAACGAATGATTGATTTTAACGGAAATTTAAATAAATGTAGCTAATTTGGTAGGAGTGTTAGTGTAGACGATGAAGTTCCGTAGGAAAAAATGTCAGTGTAGTTATAAAAAAAAGTATTTACCAACAAATTTTTTTAAATATTTGATTGATTTTATTGGGAATTGATCGGATATAGCTAAGAAATAAGTCATGATTTAGTAGTATTCATTAATGGTATTCAAATAAAGTTTTTGAAATTATAGTTACAATGTTAAAAACCGATAATTTTAAAATTAATAATCAATACGCTATCGCAATCGATGGTTGTTACTACTTACGGTCATTTAGCTGCTATGTTAAGACACTGGTGCCATGCTGTGTAGTGAGAATTATAAAGGAAATATATTTTATTATGAAGGATAAGAAAGTGGTGGTAAAGTTGAGAGAGGTTGGTGGAGGGGGTGTAGTTGTTTGAGCGGGTTATAACACGAGCGTCAATGAGAGGGGAAAGTAGGGGGGAATTCATCACGTGACTAACAGCCAATTAAAATAAAGTAGGGGGTATGGGAAGGGGGAGGGGGGATAAGTTAATATATACTTGTAAAAAGTGGTGGGGGGCATCAGTGTGTCGATGGAGCTCGTCCGGGTAAGACGTGTCGGTAGTTGATTTAATTAAATAATTTTTATATTAAAAGTTTTTTATTAAATCGTTATTTATTGAAAAGTTTTTTATTAAAAAGTTTTTTACTAAACATTTTATTTATTCAATACGTGCGGGGTTATAATGGAATGCGTAATCGAAATTTTTTTTGGAAGAAACACCAAGATGGCAGCCGGAAACAAGATGGCGTGCGGAAACAAGATGGAGGTAATATTTTTTTCGGAATTTATGAAATTTTTTGAAAATTTTGAATTTTTTTGAAATTTTTTTGAAATTTTCGAAATTTTGGAAAATTTTGGTAATTTGTTACTCAAGGTCAAGGTTAAAGGTCAAGGTCATCCAACATGGCGGCCGGGGCCGTGACGTCACAACATGGCGGGTGGTGCCTCACTTGGGCGGGTGCCTCACACCGGCTCCTGTGCCAGAAGGAACCAAATCATACTACTACTATATATATATATATATATATATATATATATATATATACATACACACATATTTTACAAAAATGCAGTGCTATTGCGTTATGTACTATAAGTTAAATTGTAAATGGCATAAACCTATGCAATAATTAGTTGTACATACAAGATACGGAAATAGCTGTGGGCTATCCGTGCTATTCTTGTTGCATTTAAAGTATTATTCTTCTCGGCAAGTTATTTAATTATAAGTCAAATGTCTAAGAAATTAAATGCTTTTCTTGCAAATTCGATATAAAACATTACAATTATTTAGGCTAAATTATGCTTAAAGCCTCTTTAGTCGCCATTCTTCATAAAATGTGAAATTTTTTTATGATTATGACTTCATAAAGCTAGTATATCAATCCTGAAAAGTGCTACGTTAGTGCTGTAAGCTACTTTCTGAATATTTTAGTCTGCAACTACAAAATTTTTCTTCTAACAAATCTTGTTCTTCGTATAACACAATGTTAGCCTTGTAAAAGTCTGACATCATATAAGTAATGTTATGCATGTCGTAAAAACTGCCCTGGTTTTAGAGTATTCGTTTAGATCTCATGTAAGCTAGCCCGCATTATAGCTGCGACTTTTTTAAGGACTTTCTCGGAGATAAATGTCAATGCTTTTAGAGAGATTGTGCAATGTGGACCTAAGCTGCGGGAAGGATCTACACGTGTTGCAGGAGAAATACTGCTCTTATCCTGGAGTTTAGAAGCACAGAGAAGCGAGACTAAAACGCCAGGAGAGGCTACATTCGCCAGGACGTGTGAGATAGTATGAAGATTACACTCGCGAGTAGAAGAGACACGAACAATTTTCACAATTTTACTATCCCTTGTTGATCTCACTTAAAGAAATCTTAGTGTCGAGTTATATTCGTACGAAATTAACCTGTTTTATAATTTGATACATAATATATTCTCTTTTTTAAAGTGTTTGTTGTCCGTTAATTTTTTATCGATAATATCACTTCAATAAAAGCACCGTATAGCTGAAATCCACATCATTTACATGTGTTAAATTAATAACTGATGGAGTATGGCGAAAATGTGGTGCAAACTGCAAGTTCTAGAAAAGAAATATAAGTATTTGAGGCATAGAATCGAACACGTATGACCTTGGCGGGAGGCCAAAAGCTCTGGTCACTATGCAAATCGTCACCAGCATGAAAACATTTATTCAAAACGTGCTTCTCGATACGTTTTGCCATAAATTGACTTTCCATTATTCACTCGGCATTGTAAGTAGTCCCTAAACCAACATTTCAGATGAATACGAATGTATGTAGGTATATGTATACACGTTGTTCTGCTTAAAATGTCGTTAATTTTTAATTATATACGACTTAATAAGTGCATGCCATATACAGTACTGAAGGAGGAAACCAATTAATCACAAGCCATATAAATCTAATTAGATGTGACCGGTGTTTCAAAATTTGCATTATTTCAACAAGTTTTGATGCTTGAGAAGGGGTAATGCATATATATATATATATATATATATATATATATATATATATATATATATATATATATATACATATATATAAATCTAATTAGATGTGACCGGTGTTTCAAAATTTGCATTATTTCAACAAGTTTTGATGCTTGAGAAGAGGTAATGCATATATATATATATATATATATATATATATATATATATATGCCCTTCAAACAAGTCTATGAATTCCCTGCAGCGAAAATTCCACGCAAACCGGGACTGAACCCAGTTTATACAAGGCTCGATGTCGACATCGAGGTCATTAGATATGGCGTCACACAACTTTGACACAATGACAGAAACTGGCAGAAGGAACCATCCCAAGCCAGCATCCCAGTTTATATAAGTTTCCCACTCGTTGTATGACAAAAGCTACTGTAACCACTGAGTTTAATCCTATAGTAACAAGAAATAGGAACGTTAAGTTAATTTTAAATACAATCTCAAAAAATAATTTAGCAAAATATTTTACCTATCTTTTTAGCTTCCGTTGCTGATGTACTATTGTCATCCACTAATGAAAGTTATAACGTTTGCTTACTTCTGTTTACATGCTTAAGGAGTTTAATATTCTTGGATCGTTTGGTTTTTTTTTTTTTCGTCCCTTCGTAACACCTTGGCGCCACTTGGACATTTTTGCTGAACACTTACACGATCTAGAAACTGCATATAATACACCAAATTCTTCAACACTGAATGTTACTTGGCTACTGTCCGCGCGCCAGCTCTGACGGACAATGCATACATGTCAGGGACTCAAGAGCTGGCGCACGCACAGTACTTTAATCTGCCTAGTTTGGCAACACTGATACAGCCTACGAAAGGAATGGTGTGAGGAAAAGAGGAGGGGGGTGAGTCAGGAAAGAGTAACAAGGGGAAAAAACGTGACAATGGAATGCGAGTAGTGAGGAGGGACGTGAGGAGTTGGGTAACACCACGTGATCTAGTATGCGAGTGTGCTGCTGTCCTACGTGTTTCTACGGGACTATTTCAGCTATGAAGAGAATTATTCTATAAACACACAACATATGTGCTAGTATCGGAAACCTACAAGATGACGGGGCTAAATAGCCCTTAATTAAATAGCTATGAAAAGAGTGTTACTGTGTTACTAATGCAAAATAATTGGTCCGAAATTAATATAACTTGTGTCATACAAACAAACCACCTCTCTCAACAATAAATATTTGAATCAGCATAGTAAACAATATTTAAATTGCATGCTTTTTTAACCCCTATTGGTTTCGAATTTTAAAAAAATATTAATTTCACACCTTAAATATTTGTTTAGATATATAAGTGAAGAATCACGATTATAGCTCATTCAATCAAAGCATAATCGAGTTATCATTAAATATCACATATAATTCCTGTACAGTAATTTTACTGAGAATTCGAATTTTAAAAATTCTTGAAACATTTTCACGGCCATTTACATAATCACCATCCTGAAGCAAAAATAAAATGAATATCTTGCTTAATGGGTTCGATATATATATATATATATATATATATAATTTAATAAACTTATACTCGCACGTGCACCCAATGGCTCAAATATATAAGGGGTGCCCATCCCCCCAGAAAGCATGTCGCACCCCCCCCCCCATTGAATGTTGTAAAGTTCCCATAAAAAATTATTTTGCCGACACCCAGAGTTAAAAACGGGAGGTCCGAGGGTACTCCGCTGGGAAAATTTTGACAATTATGTGCAAAATTGTGCTATTTAATAATTTTTTGAATCTAGATAAAAGTATATATACGGTAGAAACCGATATATTTTTAAATATATAATTAATTTCCGTGAAAAATTTTCACAATGTTAACTTTATCAAAGCCGGAGCCTTGCACCCTTCCTTGTTTTGATACCACTAATTATTGGGAGCCCCGGGAACGCCGACTGCCAGTTTATGGCCATTGAGGTAAGCACGACTCGCTTATCTACAATTGTTGGATATCCAACCCTCTCGTCCTCTGCTTTACCACAGAAAATTGGGCATCTAATGTGTATTAGTATTAAGTATGCCATAGAAATAACACAATATTAAAAAAAAAAAAAATATTGCACTATTAAATTTACCATTTTCTGATTTCAGTTACATCGCACAGCATTTAATTTACTTAAAAAATGTGAGTTTTCATTGTCAGCCATTACTACATGACGCGTAAAAGAGATGCGTGATAAACATAATATTTTTCTTTGAACAACCACCTCCACAGTTCCTGCTCTAGCGCGCCAAACGTCCAACAGACAGATAAATGCATCGAAGCTCAAGCTATTGTAAAGTTTGTATTATTCATGCCCTCGCCCGCCAGTACGGGACAGCAAATAAGACGAAAAAATATTTTTCTTTCATATTTCTTACACCTTAATATTTTTAACTTTGTAAAGTATTTTCCTAACTCAACAAGTACCAGCTTAGTCAAATTAAAAACAATAAGGTTTTCCAGTCCAGGAGTTCGGGTTCGATCCCTGGCGAGTCGTCACATTTTCAATATTTTTTACCAGTTCCGAACGATCATTGTACTTCCTTGTGAAAGAACAGCTGCATGGTACAGGATATCTTTACTATGCCTACATTGTTGGGCCGAAAATAATATACAAATTAAAATGTTACTGTAAAAATGTAAAAAAAAAAAATATTAATTAACAAGCTTACATTACTTACTGATTTGTATAAATGGATAGGTGTGAATGGTATCTTAATGAAAACTTATATAAAACAAAAGTTTCATTACAGATTTGTTAGTGTATTTGTATAAAATATTTATGATTATAGGTGCTGGGTGGATTGGAGGGTAAGGGGGTGCGGCTCCCTGCAAAATTTAAATTATTTTAATAATTTAAATTTTTGTACGAGATTTTGTTTGTTTTGTAGTCATACTTTGTGACTATTTTTGCAGTAATGAAAATGTTCTAGTTTTCATAGTTTATGTATAATGGCACGCCACCACCCAAATTTGCATAAATCGGTTTAATACCAACAGACACAAATAAATGAAAAAATTCCCACTGAAGAACAGTGTCGCAGGCTATGTCTAGACATAAATAAAAACCGCATCGAATTATTTAGTGATTTATAAATATTGCTGAATTTTAAATAAAAATGTATCAAATATTTGTATTTTTTTTCATACAAAAAACTTTAATGCAGTGTTCTTTATACATGTCCGTTTGTAGCCTTCGACACTGTTCGTCAGTGGAAATTATTTAGTTTCTTGAAGTCAATTGGTTTTCGTTTCTTGTATAAAACCGTTTTATGCACATTTTTGCCTTTACTTGGCATTATACAAGAACTCTGAAAGCTTGAAAATAGTCATTACTGTGGAAAATAGTGTCAATATATGTCTACAAAACAAACAATATCTCTTACAAATATAAAATTATTAAAATAATTAAAACTTTGCATGAACGCCTCCATAAAATAAAAGCACTCAAAATTTCAATGAAAAACGTATGCTGAACTTTAAGCGATGTGGCAACAATGTGCGCCATAAGCCCTGTAATGCAATCTATGAGTAAGACAACTATTGCATGCATTTTTTATTTCCGTTATCCTCTTTATTTACATACGAATTTAAGCAATGAGTCTATAATTTTATGACGAAACCGATTGTACAAAACATCAACGAATTTCGGTCGAGTGGTTTCATATTTTCATAGGCGGCTCCAGTGTATAAATCTCTGCTAAAGATGTAAACCCAGCAATCAGCGGCAATCGTCCAGCACGAGTCCCACTTGTGAAAATCTTGGGGACCAAACCCGAATTGTCTTCGCTGTACAAGCTACACTAACCCAGCCCTCGGAAAAATATCTGAGAAAAATTGTACCGTAATTTATACAACCGAGTACTGATTGATGATCTTGTTAATTAACTCACCTCTCCGATTTTCTTTCCGATGTATTTACTTCATTTGAACACTGTCTTCTCGACCTATGGCTTCCAGCTATCACCATCGCAGATCTTAAACTGAATAATTTTGTATTTGACAACCAAATTTTTAGTTTTCTAGGCATGCTTTTTCCTGCACTTTGGACTGTCTTACTATTTCATAGCACAATAGTTCTAAACACCTGTATTTAAAAGGTTTTTGTTGTTTTTGTACGGTTAAGTTCGCAAAAAAATATCGGCACTGATAACTCTCCTTGAAAAATTAAAACACTATCAAAAACATGCCTCCCCACAATATATTGACGTTTCAAAACAATTGACATTCACACTTACACTATACTTGACTGGCGAAAACCTCTCCAGACATGCGTGAGTACTTGGGACAGTGCTGGCCATTTCTTGTAAAATAAGGGGTTGTTAATAACTCGACCACATTCCTTGCAGAGAGAGAGCTTGCTCGTCGTTGTAGGTACTGTTAGACAGATGCGCGTCACGTGGGCAGGCGCGTCGGAGCGAAATTTTCAGTTGTGGGAAGGGGGGGGGGGAAACAGACTCGGAAAAGTTTGAATTTTAAGGTACAAATTGGTGCAATTTAGATGTTTCCGAACAGAAATATTGGGCATAAAGCAGTCATAATCACAACGAAACTATTTTTCCAATAAAGTTACAAGTGTAATAGGCCTACACATACCACAAACCTTTGGGGGAGGGAACACGTATACTTTGCCCCATACACAACCGCCCCTGCTGGCCCCGCAGTTCCGGCGCCGCTGCACGCGGTTCCTTAGTACTTCTCCTTTCTCCCGAAAACAAACATCACCCCGCTTCCCTCCCACTTTACACAACACCCTCCCTTCCTCAACGATAAGAAACACTCCCCCCTCCCCCTGGGAAAGGGTCAAAAGAGGAATAGCCATAACTTCCAACAACTTGTTTTCGTTTGTCTCCCGTCCCAATAAGTCATTGCTATTTTCCCCACATAGAAGAATCTCTTTGAACTTACTAATTTGTGATCATTTTTCCAGTTTACTCCCCCCCCCCCCAGACCCCTTGAAATTTCTATGGTGCAACCTCCATCATAGACACCCCTCCTCTTTCCAGTGAACACTCCTGTGTATATATTGTAAATATTTGGCTAATTTTAGGCTGTTTACGAAAATATGAGCACTTTTGAATACCAAACTCATAATATGTTCAAACATATAAAAAAATTAGGCGTTATTGATTGTAGCCTTACTGGTTTATTTTATGAGCACTACGAAATTATTGCACTGTGTTAATTACTCCGCTTTTATGAAAAGATCCAGAAGCAGATTAAAACCTACATTATTGAATAAAAACAATAAATAGGACTTGGCTTAGATTACCGCGAAGGTAATACAACATGGTTTATAACCTGTGATGCCATGCGAGCATATTAATGTAGAAGAAGCACTTCACAGCGGTAACTTTCACGATTGTAGACCTGGTTCCCTGATGTAGTGTGCTTAGTTTGTTATTATCTATACCACTATAGTATTTGTTATCATTAGTTAGTGTCAATGTCATCATTGGTTACAAGTAGCCGAGTATTAAAGTTTCTTTTCCGCAGTGTCATATATGACAAGGAAACTACACTGTGAGAATACAAGCAATACTTAAGACACAGTCACTTGCGTGTTCTCTGACTCTAGTTGCTTAATGATTCAAGTATGTTTACATACGTTTCAGTTAAAACAATGAAGAGTTCTCACCATACATACCATAAACACGCTGTAACGCATAACAATACTGCGCCTGGTGTGCGGGCTATATATCTGCGACGATAGTTCAAGTGGGCCATTGGCTGGGGAAGACAAGGATGCGCACTAGCACTCAACACGTGTACGTTCACGTAAATACGCTGTAACGCATAACAATACTGCGCCTGGAGAGCGGGCTTTATATCTGCGACGATAGTGCAAGTGGGCCAGTGGCTGAGGAAGACAATGATGCACAATTCCACTCAACACGCTGTAATGACTAAACGTAATGCGCCTGGAGTGCGGGCTATAAATCTGCGGCAATAGTGCAAGTGGGCTAATGGCTGAGGAAGGCAATGATGCACACTTGCACTCAACATTTAAACACGCTGTAATGCCTAACAGTACTGCGCCTGGAGTGCGGGCTTTATATCTGCGACAATAGTGCAAGTGAGCAAGTGGCTGAGGAAGTCAATGATGCACACTTGAACTCAACACGTGTACGTTCAAGTAAATACGCTTTAATGTATAACATTACTGCGCCTGGAGTGCGGGCTATATATCTGCGACGATAGTGCAAGTGAGCAAGTGGCTGAGGAAGACAATGATGAACACTTGAACTCAACACGTGTACGTTCACATAAATACGCTTTAATGCATAACATTACTGTGCCTGGAGTGCGGGCTTTATATCTGCGAAGATAGTGCAAGTGAGCAAGTGGCTGAGTAAGGCAAGACTGCACACTTGCACTCAACACGTGTACATTCACGTAAGTACGCTGTAAGGCATAACAATAATGCGCCTGGTGTGCGGGCTATATATCTGCGACGATAGTTCAAGTGAGCAAGTGGCTGAGGAAGACAATGATGAACACTTGAACTCAAAACGTGTACGTTTACGTAAATACACTTTAATGCATAACATTACTGCGCCTGGAGTGCGGGCTATATATCTGCGACGATAGTGCAAGTGAGCAAGTGGCTGAGGAATGCAAGGATGCACACTTGCTCTCAACACGTGTACGTTCACGTAAATACGCTGTAATGCATAACAATACAGCGCCTGGAGTGCGGGCTATATATCTGCGACGATTGTCAATTGGGCCAGTGGCTGAGGAAGGCAATAATGCACACTTGCACTCAACAAGTGTAAGTTCACGTAAATACGCTGTAACGCATAACAATACTGCGCCTGGAGTTGCGGGCTATATATCTGCAACGATAGTGCAAGTGAGCAAGTGGCTGAGGAAGGCAATGATGAACACTTGAACTCAACACGTGTACGTTCACGTAAATACGCTTTAATGCATAACAATACAGTGCCTGGAGTGCGGGCTATATATCTGCGACGATAGTGCAAGTGAGCAGGAGGCTGAGGAAGATAATGATGAACAATTGAACACAAAACACGTTTACGTTCACGTAAATACGCTGTAACGCATAACAATACTGCGCCTGGAGTGCGGGCTATATATCTGCGACGATTGTCAATTGGGCCAGTGGCTAAGGAAGGCAAGGATGCACACTAGCACACAACATGTGTACGTTCACGTAAATATGCTTTAGTGCATAACAATACAGCGCCTGGAGTGCGGGCTATATATCTGCGACGATAGTGCAAGTGAGCAAGTGGCTGAGGAAGGCAATGATGAACACTTGAACTCAACACATGTACGTTCACGTAAATACGCTTTAATGCATAACATTACTGAGCCTGGAGTGCGGAACTATATATCTGCGACGATAGTGCAAGTGAGCAAGAGGCTGAGGAAGATAATGATGAACACTTGAACTCAACACGTTTACGTTCACGTAAATACGCTGTAACGCAAAACAATACTGCGCCTGCTGTGCGGGCTATATATCTGCGACGATAGTTCAAGTGGGCCAGTGGCTGAGGAAGGCAAGGATGCACACTTGCACTCAACACGTGTACGTTCACGTAAATACACTGTAACGCATCTCAATACTGCGCCTGGAGTGCGGGCTATATATCTGCGACGATTGTCAATTGGGCCAGTGGCTGAGGAAGGCAAGGATGCACACTTGCACACAACACGTGTACGTTCACGTAAATACGCTTTAATGCATAACAATACAGCGCTTGGAGTGCGGGCTATATATCTGCGACGATTGTCAATTGGGCCAGTGGCTGAGGAAGGCAAGGATGCACACTTGCACACAACAAGTGTACGTTCACGTAAATACACTGTAACGCTTCTCAATACTGCGCCTGGATTGCGGGCTATATATCTGCAACGATTGTGCAAGTGAGTAAGTGGCTGAGGAAGGCAATGATGAACACTTGAACTCAACACATGTACGTTCACGTAAATACGCTTTAATGCATAACATTACTGCGCCTGGAGTGCGGAACTATATATCTGCGACGATAGTGCAAGTGAGCAAGTGGCTGAGAAATGCAAGGATGCACACTGGCTCTCAAGACGTGTACGTTCAAGTAAATACGATGTA
>PNEQ01067835.1:0-11528 GCA_003012365.1 Medauroidea extradentata | reverse complement strand
ACAGGGAGGTGCCATCCACGACAGAGGTGCTGATGCTAGAGGAAAGGCCAGAAGCACCCCTAGATGCTCATCAAGTGGCTCAGTTAACAGAGAAGGACAAAATATTGAGACAAGTGAAATATTTTGTACTGCATGGGTGGCCGGAAAAGTTGCCCAGCGAAGACATCCGACCCTACTGGAACAGACGTGTTGAGTTGTCATTGTACCAGGATTGCCTTCTCTGGGGCACTAGAGTAATTATACCGGAGATGATGCGGGATGAGTTGTTGGGGCTCCTTCATGCCTCACATGATGGCATAGTACGCTCTAAGTCATTTGCCAGGAGTTATGTGTGGTGGCCTAGATTGAATGATGACATTGAGAAAATGGTTCAGAAATGCGAAATCTGCCTTCAGGAATGCCAAGCACCCCCAAAAGAACACATGAAATGGGCAATACCCCAAAATTCATGGTCCCGCCTGCACATGGATTTTGCAAGACCTTTCATGGGGAAGATCTTTTTAATTGTTATTGATGCGTACTCAAAGTGGCCGGAAGTGCAATTGGTACCATCCATGTCAAGTGCTGTGGTAGTTAGCGAATTACGAGACATGTTCAGCATACATGGGTTGCCTGACATGGTTGTGTCAGATAATGGTACAGCATTTTCTTCCAGTGAAATGAATGAGTTCTTGGAACGAAATGGTATTTCTTATCGACATTCACCCCCTTACCATCCGTCCAGCAACGGGCAAGCAGAACGGACGGTGCAGGTAGTCAAGGACAAGCTTAAGAAACTACGAGCAGGGGACTGGCGCACAAGACTGCAGAGAATACTCTTTGCACTACGCACTACCCCATCAACAACAATCCAAAAATCTCCAGCAGAGCTGTTAATGGGTAGGAAATTGAAAACAGTTTTTGATAGGCTGCATCCAAGCACACAATGCCTTCCTAGAGAAGAAACTCACAGCAGGGTTCAGACACAGAGGCGACAGTTCATGGAAGGAGACGGCATACTTTTTCGAAACTATGGAGCAGGTCCCAAATGGATTCTGGGAGTGGTTATAGCAAGGAACGGACCAGTAATGTACAAAGTTGAATGTACGGGGAGCAGACAGGTTCACCAGCGACACATTGATCAGTTGGTACGTCGCACACCGGGGGAGAAGATGCCTTCAGGTCGATCAGCCAGTGCTACACAGCCAGGAGAGACTTCTGTGCAATATCCACTGAATACTTATCGCAGCGGGAGTCCAGGCGTGTCCTGTGTTTCCAGGTCATCGGAGCATCAATCGCCAGGATCGCCTTTCAAAGGGTTTCCGGAGGATTCAATGAATTGGGATTTAGTGGCAGCTGGACAGACAATTGACATGACAATGCCAGACTCCTCGGAGGATGTAGCAGTACCAGAAGATCGTAGTTCAGCACTGTTGACAGTTCCAGTAGAGCAGCATAAAAGACTCACACCGGTTCCTACAGAGCGAACATCCACGAGGATCAAGACACAGCCACGGAAATTTACAGATTATGTAGTGTCTGGTTTAGGCTAGAGGGTATCCCTCAAGATTAACTAGTGCACATGTTTTAACTGTGAGGGGAGGAGTGTTATGTATTGCATGCATGTTGTGTGTATATTGACATTGTGTATTGACTAGAGTGGTATGGGTACAGGCAAGACAGTGTAAAATGGCGCGCGCGACTGTAACCTGTGTACTGAGAGATAGACTCGGAGAATAGGTAATTACATGAAGCAGGACACATTTCCAGGCCCGTGTAGTGGCATATCGGTATACTCAGTGCCGACGGACGGGACATAAAACAAACAGCGTTTTTTTTTTTTTTTCTGATTCACACATAGAAAATACATTATTTATTGTTTCTGTTAAGTGCGGCGACATCTTTCGTGGCAGCATGCTGAACAGAACTCTAATTATTGAATTGTGTGCATCATGTGGTGTGTTTATAGTGACTGTTACGAGATTCGTAATGGCAATAGTGTGTATTGTATCAACTAGAATCGATGCACAGAAACCAGTGTATAAGATGTTAACTTGTGTGTATTGATAACTAAGATTACTAATGAGTACAGCATATATTCAGCACCCATGTATTTAATGAATAGATATTGTAGATAACATTTATCAGAGGAGTATTATGTAAATATAAACATTGTACAAGTCTATGTTAATAAAATCATGTGGCAATGTGTACATGCAATGAAAGGATATAAACTGGTGTAAAATATAAATGATAGTAATCAGGACTTTTTTGAGTGCTCACTTTATCCTGAAGCACCTATACCAGATCATAAAGCTAAGTTTCATAGTAGACTGTCAATAAAACCGTTTGTGGTAGAGCCTACCTTCGAAATCAAAACTAATTTCATGTTCATGTTGTGTTAATAATATGTAGGCCTACATTTTTGCAGCTGACAGGCACAAAATCTCGTGTGGACTTCGTATTAAATGGTACCACTTACTTTCTAAAAATAAACATTAAATATAGATTTTTTCATACAAAATGACTTAATTCAGTCGGGACCTTGAAAATGGCATGTAGGCCTACAACAAGAACCTTGAAGTATTTACCCACAAATTCTGTTAAAAGGGCGGTAACAATTTTTTTCTGTAGTACTTTTCTGTGGATGGATTACTTGCGTCTTACTGTAACTGTTTTTTGTATACATGCCAAGCTAAGTTGCCAGGTGGTCGTTATTAAGGCTGAACGTTTTTCCATTTCCTGTCTTCTGAGACACGTTGTAATATCCCATTGGTGATTACAGGCCAGGTTTTTTCAATCCCTGTATGGCAATATATTAAATACACGCATAGAATATTAAAATAACACATTATAAGAATCACAAACACACAACAAGAAGCTTACACTCGCAATGGCCATCATTTGTAAGAGGTGCTGGTATAGGTTGAATATAATGGTGCAGTTCTTTGTAAAATTGTTATAGAAATGACAATTTGAATAGAATAAAATAGTTAACTGACTAATGCTGGATACGAAGTCGTGTTATTATATTATGGTTTCTCTAAAATGCTGATTTATTTTTCGCGTACAATACACACTATTTTCAATGTCAGCGATGGAAGTCGACTGATTTGTTGTTCAGGGCTGCCACTACTGTTTCATCAGGCCATACGATCATGTCCGGTTGTTTTAAATGGTATGTTGTTTTGGTATGTGGTACAAATATTGGTAGCATTGGCAGGCAAAATATGGAATTCTTATATGGGATGGACTTTACTCGGACCGCCCACTGTTCACATACCTTGCTGCATTATGGCTTGTCGAATGTTGGTTCATTTGTCCGATGAAAAGTATTTTCTATTTCCCATCTGTGCAATCTTTCCCGCAATTACCTAAGAAAATGCCTGGATTTTATACGTAAAGGTTGTTGAACCACATATTCTCCTGCATTTATTACAGATTGTTCTGCAGTTTCCTGCCGCCTATACCGTTCAGTAGCTAACTATACTTCCTTACAGTTATGTTCTGCTACTGTCTGTGCTTCACTTTCACCATTTACTATACTCTGGGTCCATTATTCTTTAATTTCAGCAAATATCCTGTTCATTTCAGTTCTGAAATCTTGTAACATTTGTAATATTAACCTCAAATCATTATTGGTACACTTAATTGTTTCCATTTCCTCTTCAGATAAATCCTTAACTACCTTATTATCATCAGCCATCTAGGCTTTAAAATGTCAAGGTATGTACACTACCAATTACAAAGAAATAAAACTTACGCTTCGATATTCGATACTAATTTCACAATGTTCAGAACCAAACTAAAATAACGACTGATATAACCATGACAATAATACTGTGGACTAATTTAAAATTGTTGAATATCAGAAAAACCTCAGTTTACAGTGAGTTAAACTTGCAGTTTCCGTTATGTTGCTCCCTCTGTGATTGATGTTCGTAATGTTCCCAGCATCAGCTTCTTTCACAGGGAGTTGGAACTTCCTGTCGACCAGCAGCTACGTCTTCATGTAGTCCTTAGCCGTCTAGAACAGCTCGGATCATGCACAGTTCCTGTCCTCACGTTGGGCGTAAAATACAACACGTCAGTCCTCCAGGACGGACGTGTACTGAGAGGTTGAAAAGTGGACAGAGGTCTCCTGACCCACTGTAAGTTACTCAGCTCTTCAGCTACATCACTGTTGCTTATCCTGAACAACTAACACTATTCTGCAATGTATTGACTCAGAGGTGTTCGTCCAGAAATGGAATTTGAATTGAATTCCCAAAACATTCCCGGTTTTTTTAAATTCAATGTACATCACGAGGTACTATCTTTTAGTCATATCACGTTGAACTTGGTTTATTGGAGAAAGTCAGTATCAAAATGCAGTGCAAGTTCACAAGGTTGTTTCAACGAAAAGAACTGCACACAGTGTAACTTCACATGCAGCGTTAAATTTAAAAAGAGAAATTGGCATCTGACAGCCTACACATATGAGTAGAGAACAATTTGCTGGGGAGTCCAGAAAATGTCTGAGAAGATTTTACAGAAGAAAAGATCCTGGTGATGCCCGTATATGTTAAATTTCCACTCCAGATACTATTTCTTCATGGAAAACAGGCTTGTAATAAAGTGGTAGCCACCATAGTATTTTGTAGGGTGCAAGGTATTGATGATGTATTTCTACTGTGCATTTCAAGGTTGCGGTGTTATAAAACAATGCAGACACAATCATTGAATGCAAAGCAGAGCTGTAAGTGTGCACGTAAGGCATTGGAACAAAGCTGGGCAAAATATTTTCGCGAAATTCCAGGTTCTCTATACATTATCTACTCTGCTCAGCGGCATCCAGTTCTCTATCGGTTTTGTACCTCACACAAATACAGCAGTCTACAAAAGGGTGCTAATGAAATAAGGAAGAGAAATTTTGCGTTAATCACTGTAGTCGTTTTTTGTTCCTCTTATCAGAGTTTAAATGCAACCGCAAATCAAAATGCTTGCGATTCCGCTCCCGCTCTGCGGTGTTGCCATACCTAGCCATATGTCTCCTAGAGAATGTAAACAAATATAAATGTGGGTGGGCTTTTCTTGTATCAGACGATAGTAAGAGTATGAGATAGAAAGTGCGTGTTTGATATTGTCAGTGCTTAGGAGCGTTCAAGTACGATAAAAATGATAGTTTTATATTTTTAAGAAATAGTGTTGGTTTTGTAGATAATACTTTTCAGTACTTTTTCCCCTTACTAAACAATTTCTGCTCTCATAGTTATCTCATAACTGTGCGTTAAAAATCAAAATTTGCATGTGAAGCCCCGCGACACGACCTTCGACATCTTAATTTCTTCTCCTACTCCATCATAAACTTGGGCTGCAGCCCCACGACACAACCATCTGGTTCTGTGTCTTGGTTTGTTCTAAAACTTGGCGGAGGCAAAACTCTCCAGAAGGGGTCACACCAGTCATCACAGGCCGTGCTCCTATTGGCTATACAAATGTCACATGATATCAATCTCACTGACCCCTCTAGAGCGTAATTGAAAATACTGTGCAACAGCCACAAAACTAACAACACCTCCGCACAAGGCCAATCTGCCATAATACCATTGATTACACTCTAACTGACTTCTAGGCTTTTCTGAACTATTATAACTCGTGACTGCATTTTCCCTTCCCCTGCCAAAATGGAGACCACTAAAATAAAATATTATCAAAATACATATAAATTCCAAGAAATGCCTGAATTTAACTCTAATAACAAAATAAGTGTAATTTAGCAGTGACTCAAGTGTTAGGCAATAACCGACTTAATATGGAGTTGTAATGCATGCTGCTTGCGTATACGCAGTCCACATTAAGTGGCCACTCCGAAGTACCCTGATGGATTTATATTTCCAGCCACTGCTGCGTGTAAACGTAAACATTGCTGCGTGCTTTCATGTACACAGGTCTGTATAATGTTTCCACCTACATTACACTGTTCTGAAAAAATGTTATCAACAGTAGTCATTAAATACACTGGTGTTGGATAAAGCCTATAGTCAGCCTTAGCTATAAATATGTACCTGCAAGTTGTCCACATAATATCGGTTACATTGCATCGACTCTAATTAAACTAAATGCACTGTTGCCACTAAGAATAACGTAAATGTGTGCACTGACATCATATTCGAATTTGAAACACAAAACAGCCACTCGCCACACCTAACATAATGACCCCGCATCATTCAAGAATTTAAGTGCATTTCAGTTGTACTGAACAATAAATAACGTATTTTCCTAACACATTAAATATCAAAAATTCTGTTTCAGTTGTTGTAAAATGTAACAACTTACAAAATATCTATCACATCATTTTGCCATGATGTTCATAAATAGTCATTTCTAATACTGCTGAGTATGTTTCTATAACAAACCATGTTGATAGCACGATACACATTCAACAATCTAAGTACACTTAGTAGTGAAGCAAACTCTGATGCCATACCTCAGCAGAGTTTTAAACTACATCTGTAGCACGGAGTGCTAGATGCAGCGTGTGCAGCGGCAGACATTGGTGCAGATGACGGTAGAATGGTCCACGATGTGGTCGCGTCACTCTTTGTTGGTGCTAATTTAGTCAATTATACAGTCAATAGGTATGTAAATTGGGTCATGTTTACAGAATATAACATATAGAAACTAATTTAATTTTCTTTAATTCAGTAAGGTTGTATTTAGCACGAAACTACATTTGTGATTCACTGCCAGAACCATACAAGCAATAAGATTACTATTGTTAATGTGGAATTATATTCAGAAACATCTTGTGAAGAAAGGTTAAATCGTAAGTGCTTACTGGAACGAGGTTGAGCAGTTCGACAGTGCAGGCAGGAACTGTGCAAGGCTGGAGAGCGACGCCAGCTGAGTGCCACGTGCCAAAATGTGTGCAACATAGGGAGAAGCATTACATTAGCTGAGAAGATCTTCGGATGGGGATGTAGTCGGTACTTTATACATAGTGTGTTGCTTTATCAACCAAAACCTTCTCCATTTGACCTCCAGCTAATCATCTCCCTTCTATACGAGACAATGCCCACAAACAGTATGGGAATTACATGGCCAGTCAGAGACCAAATACCCTAATTAGAGGAGGAGTCTTCTCAGAGAGTGGCCATGTTAATCAAATGTGCATGTGCCCTTCTTTACTCCAAAATAACAAAATTGTCCTCGATACCCCTACTTATGCATTAAAATATGTACGGACAAAAAATTTTTCAAATAATTCATATTGTACTATGTTTTGTGCATTTTATGTTTTATTTCTTTATGATATTTGCATGGTAGTTTTGAATGGTGGCTATGATGTGTTGACAGGAAGGCAATTTCCTTATCTTCAGTGATGCTATACCGTGCGGTGCGCCCACGCAGTGGGGTGAAGGGCATGGTACTGCGACCCTTTTCCCGCATCGTCCATGTGAACCGCAAGTCAAAGTGCGCTGGCGGCCTCTCTAGAGACGCACGGTCTGCATCGAGCAGCGAAGGTGAAGCGGAGGATGAAGAAAACTATGACGATGATGACACTTCTGTGTGTGTCAAGTGCTGAGGGCAGGCCTCCAACTGTCATTACTTGCACACTCGACTGGCACGTCTGTTGTGCAAACTTCTTGTTCTGCCAAAGATTTGAAGTGAAACTTCTGTGGGAAGAAATAATGTTGATTCCAGTCTAGGAGCTGTGGCACCAATGTTACTTCATTTCTCTCATTGTGATAAACTAACTGGTGATAGAGTAGTGTGTGCGTCTAAATTTTTTAGAATTTATATTTGTAGCGTGTAACATTCTACATACATAATTTTGTAGTCATAATAATTAAGTTAAATTTGTAAGTAATGTTGTGGCCTAGATACATTTTTAAAGTGCTTAGGTTCTGTAAAATGCATGGTTTTATATTTTTGTGAATTGTATAGTAACTTTTGATAAGATTTTGAATTTATAATGCAGGTACCTACATTTTATTTATTTAAATACATATTATACAGATTTAGCTCCCAGTTCATACAGGACAATAGCCAG
The DNA here is from genome assembly GCA_003012365.1 of Medauroidea extradentata. NCBI lineage: Eukaryota > Metazoa > Arthropoda > Insecta > Phasmatodea > Phasmatidae > Medauroidea > Medauroidea extradentata. The sequence goes on along the minus strand of PNEQ01067835.1, from coordinate 3,514 downwards.
CAAGAATAGAATACAGTATATATATATATATATATATATATATATATATATATATATATATATAATTTTTTGCAGTTAATGTAAAAGTAATAAATGAAATGCTTTAAATCCTCAGGTCAATTGTTGACGATTTTTTTTATTGGTAACAAGGAATTAATAGTGTAGGATTTATGCCTGCATAAATAAAGTACTTGCATGGCAAGGTTGTGGGTTTTATTCATTATGATTGAGGAGCTTAGTTCCAAAAGGTCTCTTGTCCACAAATGTGAGAAACAGAGTTATGAACGCCTATACATTCTCCATGCAGTTCTATGGCTTATTAGTGAATTATTTTGCTCCAAAACGTCTTTTATATCCACAGAAATAATGGTTCAAATTTGTTGTTAGTTCTAAAACGTCTCTTGTCCATGAAACCTGCAGCCAATATGACGGCTACGTAAATAGTGAAGATATGAGGAACAAAATGTCTCTTGTCCTGCAGTTCTCTGTATGTAAGTTAACTGTTATTTATCAAAATGTCTCTTATCCACAGCACTTATTTTTATCATCACCTCAGCAAAAATTTCAAATTAACTAAAGAAATATTTCATTTATTTACAATAATAATTATTTTGTTTGTTGTGGATGCTCTGCTAAACAGCTGAAAATCAAAATATCATTATTTCCACGGAAAGTTTTGTTTATATACGTGTGTGAAATACTGACTGCTTTGAAGGTTATTTTTGCAAATAATTTTATGTTAACAATGTACATTTATTGCAGTATCTTCAGTTTTTCTGTTTGCTTCAGTTATTTTTTGCAAGTTAGCTATTGAAATGGAGGACGACCGGCCAAACGAAGACCAGCCTAGGGAAAATGTTGTGTGTCCATGTCCAGAAGGAAGAGGCAGAATAAGGAAAAGAAATAGTGAAATGTGGGCCAAGACAGTGAAAAAGAGGTTACGATATGCTTCTAAATCCTTACCACGACTTCCTGAGTGTGAACATGGTGGATTACTAAAGTGTAAAGAACTTTCTATGCAAGACATCCGCAAGTTTCATCAGTCATTTTATTCTGTAAATAAGAAAGACGTACAGGATAATTTTGTGTTAAAATACACTGTCAGTGAATCTCCTAAAAGGGCTAGGCCCAGAGGCCAGAGGAAACAAACAACAGTAGTGTGGAATCGTTACTTTATTCCAAAATCTGTGAATGGACAAACATCACTAGTGCAAGTTTGCAAAGAATCTTTTTGTTATATACTTGGAATAACAAAAAAAAGAGTATAGAGAATTTGCAAACGTCATTTTGCCACAAGATAATTGGCATGTGAAAACAGAGGTGGTGATCATAGATCACATTTATTTGAACCGAAAAGGGAGGCGGTGAAATCATTTATAGAGAAACTCGTGCCCCTAGAAAAACATCATTGCAGATCTGAAAATGTTTTGAAGCAATATTTACCAAGTCATTTGTCTGTAGTGAAGCTTCATGAAATGTACAGCAAGAACGTGGGAGACAATCTAAAAGTAAAGTATTCTTACTTCTACGACATCTTCAATTCTGATTATAATCAGAGCTTTGGATCTCCAGCTGTAGATAAGTGCTCCAAGTGTATACAGTATGAACTACAACAGAAAGCAGGAGACAAGACATGCGAAACAGAATCTCTAATTCATAAGAAGAGGAGTGAAGCTTTTTATCGCTTAATGAAAAAGAAGAATGAGGGCGAAATCACTCTTTCCTTTGATTGCCAAAAGAACCATGTTTTGCCACACATACCAGACCAAGCCGCCTACTATAGTAGGCAAATATATATTTACAACTTTACTGTGTGTAAAGGGTTTCGACAGACGCACAGCCCAAAGAAAAGACGTTCATCTACACGTGGACCGAAGCTGATGCTGCGAAAGGTTCAAAAGAAATAGCTTCTGCAGTATTCCATCGTTTGAAGAACACAGACTATGATGGTATTCACTGTGTTAGGCTTTTTGCCGACGGGTGCGGAGGCCAGAACAAAAACTCTACCATGATTTGTATGCTTATGTACTGGCTGAACAGGTGCGCTCCATCCAATGTCAAAAAAATCATACTACACTAAACCCCCGATTTTACGAACCCTGGATTTAACGAAGGTAGCGATTCTACGAATACAATCTCAGGAACCCTCAAAAAATAACAAAATTATATGACAAAAAAAATTTTAAGGAATTATGTTGACAATGAATAAAACATACTGTATCTAATTCACGGCATTAAAATATGAATTGTAGAATTGTAGTCATTACTTGGTAAGTTACAATATTAAAAATAAAAAAAATAGCGAAAATCCGTTAAAAAATGTGGCAGTGACAGTTTGAAAACCGCGCGGCGCCGCCTGTGCCAAGCCGGCCGGCCTGTCTCCAACTACGACGTATTAGGATCTATATTGAGGTCGTACTATAGACGCTAAGTTCCAGCGCATGCGCATATGCTATAGTACAGCCTCCTTCTAGGTTGTTTCACGACGTCTTATATCTCTCTCGTCTCGCGCCGAATGAGTTTACTTTTTTACACGAACTTTATAAATAATAGCGTGATATTTTTCTTTATTGCGTTAACACCATACGTACTTAAAACAATTAACTTGGCGCATAATTTTCTTAAACAATGCGTTACTGCGTGTCGTAAAACGTGCGTTTCACAAGTGAGCACGATAATAGCGCTACCTATTTTACAAGTGTAGAAACATTTGTCTCCGGGTATGTCGAACTTGGAAAATAAATAGACGTTCGTGTATTACGTAATCCCGGAACTCCTAATTTATTTTTACCGCACATACTGACTGTGAAAGTGAATATTTTCAATCCCTTATACATGTAATTCTCGACGATTTTAGGTAAGAACGTCTCAAAATGGCGTTCTTGGAACAACGTCGGTATATGCTACGGTGCCGCTATCTATCTGCCATCTTGTGAACGTTCGTACAGTTGCGCTATCTGTCCGCTCTGCACGCTACTAGTATCTACGTTCTCGTACAATTCAACAACAACGTCGAGGGAATGTTTTTACGTTAAGTTATATAAAACTGCGCAATGAATAAATAAATCCGCTTATTCCTTCTTTCTTTGGTGTATAACTTACAAGGGCATTTTACTAGTAAGGAATGCTTACTTTTTTTTTTTTTTTTTTTTTTTTTTTTTTTTTTTTTTTTTTTTTTTTTTTTTTTTTTTCTTTCTTTCTTTCATTAAACGCTACGCAAATCGGGCTATTCGCGCGTGAGAAGGCAATCGAAAGTTCGGTTTTCTCATTTTTTTTTTTTTAGGACAGAGGTCGATCATATATATATTGTTCAGCGGTGTTTTTTTGATCGTAAGACGTCTGCCTATTGATAAAAATTTATATTTCAACTATCACTTGCGTTATTTTTCCGTTAAATGCTACGGGAGTCGGTCTATTCGCTCGAGAGAAGACACTGGGAATCTTGATTTTCTCATTTTTTTAGGAAAAGGATTGGTCATATCTATTATTTAGCGGTGTTCTTTTGATCATAAGA
>PNEQ01067834.1:0-11530 GCA_003012365.1 Medauroidea extradentata | reverse complement strand
AAACAAGAACACTAAACTCAAACTAAAAGGAACTTACCGATGACACGGCTCAGGTGTGGCACCGCGGTCGCAAGCTAAACACAACTGCCCACGGTCGGGCCCGGGCGAAGACTGAATGTCATGCAGACGAGAGCGTCTGAGCTGGGCACGGGAGGGAGAAGTAGGGGAAGGTGGGGAGAGCGAACACGAGCACATCCGATAGCGGCCGAGCACGGCCGAAGTCCGAGCGGGAAGTTCAAACCATTGAGCGCACAGGGCACAAGCACCAAGTTCTTCCAAAGTAACCTCACTGCCAGTCCAGGATATATAAATTTGACAAATCTTCAAAAGTGGTGAACCGGAGTCTGCGACTCTCGGTACAATCCTTAGAAAAACTTTCACTACATATAAAATAAGCTTCGTAATCTGTAGAGTAATTCAATATAACAAATTTATTTCCTAATGTCATGTGTTTATCGTGGATTTCCATATTTTTTGCATATTTTGGTGTAAGTTCTTTAGATTGCTTTCATCAATTATCAGTGGGATATTTTTGCAGTTAAAAGTGCTGTGTATGTATTGGATCTGTTTGAATAATCAGTTTTATATGTTAACGTATCTTAAATGAATGAAGCAATTTTTAGAGAAGATTGGATATAAACAAACATTATCAGTTTTGCAAATTTTGCAGCTTCTTATAGTCTATGAAAAATATTTATTTTTGATAAAAATATTGTAATTACATGTTAAGTTATTGTTCCTTGTATTTTTTTTGTACGGCAAGTGTTGCAGCGAAAAATGCTTATGGTTCTTGGTTTTTAAAATAATATTCAATTAGGTAGCCATTTTTATGAGCTTACAATTGTTTTAACATTCTTCCACTTCAGAACATTACAAATACAAACTAAATGGAAGTGAAAATTTTAAGTGCTGTCCTTTTAACAGCTTACTGGTATCTGTCTACCCAGAATAGAGTATGTACATACATGTCTCCTGGATTTCATTGAAACTGTTGACAGTATTTAGAGTTATTGCTAAATTGTGTGCTTCATGCTGAGACTTAAGCAGTACCTGATATGTAAAAAATGTTACAGTGAATGTAAGAAATTCAGTGATTTTGTTAATGAATAAGAACATTCTGTGATTGGAATTGACGTCACTATGTTAAGCTTGCTTGGCAGGAAGTTGTTTTCCTACTCAAAGGAAAGCCTTGTATGTTTCTTACTATGTTGGTATTTTAATTTAGAAGATTCAAAATGACTTGCAACTGTAACACATTTGTATTTGATATCTTTAAGTGTGAAGTTAGTAGGATATTTGCCTGTGTAGTGAATTAGACTACAGAATTTGCTTTTAATATAAATTTACTATATGCAAATAGTGATGGTTGTGACACATTTAGGACCATATTTGTAGCAGTTTCTCAGATATCATGCAAGATGGTATGAAGAGGAGACGAGGTTCCTGTCTCGAAGGCCACATTAAATTGTTATTTATTGAGACCTAATAAGCTAATACTAGTTTGAAGAAGCACTTTTCAAGTAATATTTGATTTTGAAGTATTCTTTTATATATCCTTGCATGGCATGCTTCTAAAGGCAAGAAACCATTTTTGATAAGTTCGCTATTGCCTGTCTTTTCGTTTAACAATTACAAGCTAGTGTGTATTTTCTGACTTTTTCCATTACCTTAGCCTGAAATAAACGTAAACTTAAACATATCTGGATACTTCGGCATTAAATTGTTTGCTTATCATTGCTGTTTGGTTGATTGTAAGCATAACTATTAATATTTATGATTTTAACAATTACTAGATTTATTTATGACAGACTATAATTCAAACATAGAAAATCCTCTAACTATAAGAATTTATAAAATATTAATAGTTTTGATAGCGAACTGAATGGTTAACTATATATTTTCAGCTTTCAAATATTTGTTTTGTTTATCTTATTGTGTCCTACCAACCAATTCACTTAGTAACGAACTATGTATTGATATTAATACAGGATGATGTGTAATTATGTAGGCAGTAATATTACGTGTGGATTGAAATGTTGAAGTGTGGCTATATAATCATGTGCTGATTAGTTTATTATATCAGCAATATTTCAATGATTACCTTACATTTGTTATTTGCGTTTAGGAAATATTTGCGTTCTTCTACGTTGCAAAAGGTGTTAATGAAACATATTCACCTAGATTTACAAAGTTACACTCTGGTTCATTTAACTTCAGTAAAATTTGATAGTGCTGAAAGCACAACTGTTTACGTAGAGTATTTTCAGTCAAAAGGCAACATAAAATTAAATGAACATACGGTGGAAAGGGACATCTAAGGTTCATTTTAAAATTAAAAATATTGACATTGCATTAACCATTTTACATTCAGTCCAGAAAATTCTCAAACATGTACAGCATTTTCAAAAACAGAGGAACATAATAGGCTGTATTAGAAGGCCAAAAATTAGCATTTTAAAGACAACAAAGAACAAATGTGACCAAGTAATGCCTATTGGGTGTTACATTATTTAACGGGAACTAAGAAGATGTCAGGTATAAAAATTGTAATGTTATAAAGTCAAAATTTGAATTTATAATCTGTCATGTCTGTCTGTCGTCTGTCTGTCCACACTGTCAGTCTGAATCTCGTGGTTCATAACAATCCATCATCCATAGTTTTTATTTTAGTTTGCAGTGCTACCAATATTCAAACAGTAAATTTCAGTGGGATGTAAAGAATTCTCGTAAACATGTTATTTATTTGTTCACATTTTTTATTAATCTGTAGCTACGAATAATTGCAACCACTGTTTTTCACCATAAAGAAATTTTGCAAGCATGATTATTTTTTGATAAAACTCTTTACATATTAATTAGAGTTAGCATTATGTAAAAAAAATAGTTTATTTTAATTTTTTCCAAATGCCAAACTTATGTGTATCATACTTTAAAAATCAATTGGCAGTGCTACCCAACAAAATAAAAAAACACAGCCTTCTTATTAAAATAAAACAGTTAAAAAACGACAGTCACCATCTTTTATAAGGCTGTGATTTCTCCCATGTGTCAGTAAAAAGTTAAAACTTGGCAAGCGTTCAAAGGACAAACTGATAGAATTATTGTAGACTACTGATTAGCTGAAAGTCATGTGACCAAAGGACTAGATGACAGAAGGATGCAACGGATTGTTATAAATCCACCTATAAACAAAAAATTACTGTGCGAGTCAGTGTGTTAACCATATAAAACACAAGAAAAAAGGCCCTCATAACTGTCAGAATAATCAATCACCCTAGGTTAGCCAAGTTTAGATAAGTGTATGCTATTAGCTTTTACATTTTGGTTGCGAACTTCACGTGAATCATTTCCAAAAGAATTTAATTTAGAATTTTTATCTCTACTTGGACTACCGGTAGCTCTTCATTTTTCATAATAGTCTATATTAATGTTTAACTAAAACTTGACAAGTAAATCTTTTTTATTTATTTACAGTACTTGTTTATTTTTTGGCTTGGACATTTAGTAGGGAACTTAATTTGTATAATTTTCTTTAAAAACAGTACTATGTATGGCATGAGATTTCGCCGTTTGAGACACACAGAAATTACTGGGTATTTTAAGGACTAGTACACTGACATACCATGAAATGTTAAGGGTCTTCAGATTATGCCAGTATGGAGACAATTTGAACTTCTTGTACTTAGCATGACTGCTATGGACAGTAGTTGCAAGTTGGCCAAAGTCTCACCAAGTGGCAATACAGTCGGTGCCATAGTGAACCTAAGTGTTTTGCAGAGTTTAATTTATAAAGTTTTTTTGTGGATAGAATGTATATAAAAGAATAGTAATGAAAAGTAAGTTGTGATTGTTACTTAAAAATGCAAGGCAACTGAAGTGAAGTACAAAATAAAATTTTTGCGTGTTCCCCCTTGTCAGCTGACGAGAAGTCCGTATTGGGACAGCAGAAGTTTATAGTTGTCTTTTATTGCACCAATGTATTTTCAATGGTGTGGGTGTAAGTTTTAGATGAATTTGGTTTTGATGGTTTGGGTAATGTTTATTCCAGAAACTATATTCCTGTTTAGGAGCTATTGTTAGGCTTATCACAATCACCATCTAAGGTATGATTTGCCATGTTAATGTCATAAAAATGAGTAACCAACTTATTTTTTCATTGTACAGTTTTGTGCATTATGTTTTGTGTAATGTTTGCTTTACAGATTTTATATGACATAAACAATCATACTTATGCAACTGGTATCAAAATACAGATTATTCACACTAATGGAGAGGGCCGATGCCTCGGATAATCCAAAATCGAAGATAATCCACTTTGACCCTTTCTTAGATCTCAGTAGAAAGAAAAAGTCAAATTCACTCCTGCAATAAAAGGCAGCAAATTAATACAGTAGACCCTCGATTATTAGCATTAATGCCTAGGGGGTATGGGCTAATAATCTAAACACAAACAAAAAAATCCTGATACCTTATTTATGAAAGGAAAATCTCGTTAACCCATTCATGCACGATGTGCTGGACAATTTCGTTAATCCATTCATTCGCGGATCCAAATCCTTCACCTGCTGGAAGACTTAAATCTTCAAGCCTTTCCAAATACAGTTGTGGGCATAACACATTGGTGAACATCATGCGAGTAAACACAGTATGTATTTATAAACAACACTTCTTTTAAATTTTCAAAATTTTTTAAAAATTTTTAAAGTGAAATAATCCGCACACAGATAATTGAGATTCTACTGTACCTATGGTGTTAATTTGATTACGAACTAATAATTGTACCATAATTTTCACTTAATACATTTTTGGTATAGCGTTCAGTGATGTGGCCATTCAGATAATCCTGCCTCACCTTTGACCAAAAAGATGTATTCCTTCAATTTCTTTAAATTTGTTTATATATTTTTCACAGACTGAAATACAGCAACATCATTACATTTTGTTTACATGCAGTAATGTTTGTATGGTTACAATGCAGTAGCATACACTGCATAATTTATCCACGTACCAGATGTGAATTCTATTGAAAACTGCTCATCAATTATGTAGTTTTTATGCACTGCCTCAGATTCTTTATGGTATTTTATTGCAATTAAATATCTTCAATCACACTTCACTATTTTCATGTTCATACTGAATGCACACCCAGTAAAGGTGTTTGAAACACATAAATTATTAGTTTTAATATGGATAAGGATTGAAAAGAATTGAATAGATGGCATTTTCCTACAACACAAATCTACTACCAGAGTAGTAGTATTTAATGTTTGTCAAATACTGCTGAACTATTGAAAACATTAATTTCTTGTGACATAAGTTATTTTGACAACACATTATTTCTGTTTGGCATATATTGTAAAAATCATGCATTTTAGGATATAGACATTTAAATGAGTTAGCCTATATTTGAAAAGAAGGTATTATGTCTACCAAACATATGCAAACAGAAAAAAATTTAATTTGTGTTAAATGTGTTGTTTGCATTTTGATGTTGCTGCGTATATAGTTTTGTTCTTGTCAATGCTCTTAATGAATGCAAAGTTTAAATAACCGACTGAAGACCTAGGATACAAGAACAGCATACAACTGACTTGACTAAACATGTTTTGCACAGCAACACATTAACGTAGATACGTCACAAGTACAAAGCAAAGTTAAAAGTCAGTGCCGCCAACATACACAAGTACAAACTTTTTCATTGCCAACATTAACAAAGACTGTTTAACTCTCCTGAACAATTTAATATAAAGTAGGCAGAATTTTATGCCCAACCAAGCCCTCTGAGAAGTGACTTACAGTAGTGGGTATAGAATAGAAGTATCATACAGTTAATGGCTTTATGCATGAATACCATTTTGTTTTATAGTTTAGACTTAATACATGGCAAGGGATATTTTGGTGTGTTTTTCATGTTCAGGTACTGTTATGCCTGTAGGTACAGTAATGCTGGTAATTGAACTTTTTTTTGTGTGTCAATTAGAGTTTCATACTTTTATGTGTTTACCATTAAATCAAGTCCCTTTTTTGTACTTTGTTTAATGTACTTTCACTTTATTGTTTTTATTTTTGTTTCACAGTCCTGGTGTGGCAGAGAAACAACATACATGAAGAAGCTCTCTGAGGAGACTATTGATTTCATCTCATTCTGGATATCTTTATAACATTGTTGCTTCAAGTCTCCATAGACATTCACAGCTCTCAAACAGTGGAACATTTAAAATGGTACAGTATGAACTATTCTTGACTGTCATTAACTTTGTTTATGTTGAAGGGTCACCGTAAGGGGGGATATCAGACATCATATTGGCACAGAATTTACATGTAGAGTTATCTATCACGTGATTTTACAAACACAAGAAAAAATCAATTCAAGAAGTTTAACCATTTAGTGCTAGAGAGCATTGTCAAACATGGGTGTGGGAGGGGGAGGCGAGAAGCAGAAGAAAAGAAAAGAAAATAAGAAAAAAAAATTGAAGGCCAGGTTGCCAAGTGATATGTGTCCCTTGCACTCCCCTCCACCCTCTTGACCCTACCTATATGCATCACACGTAGAGTACCACGACCCACCACTGTCGTTCATTTCTGTAATATGAGGAGTATGTACAGATCTCACATTTCCGCGTGTGATGTGTGGAAACAGTGTAATGATAAGAGCCAGAGTATCTCCCTCAGCAAAAAGTATATTGCCTTTATTCGTAGTGCACCAAACTGGCATGCAAGGTTTTCCTTGTAGACTTTTCCCTAAGGTACGGGTGATCATAACATTTTATTTTTGAATAGTATGATGCTAAAGGCAACACACATATTTTGTTTTGCACTTTACAAATTCAGGTAATGTTTTTGGAGTTACAGCAGTCTAAATAAAAGAAGCCATTTTTAGCCATACTGAGAAACTCGAAAATCAGGATTCTAACATGTGTGCTGAATTTTTAAAATTATAAAAGGGTTTTTTCAAGTTTGTTTTTTCTGTTCGTAGATAACAGCAATAGAAATAATTTAAGCAGTTTCACGTAAAAATAATACTCATGACACACTCCTACACCATCCATGCGCCAGCCTCAGCACGGGCATTGTTTTTTGTGTTGGTGACGTGAGATATTAACGGAATATTACAAATAGCAGCACACCACTTAAACAATGTTACATCAGTTCAATTTGTAATACATTTTATTTTCCTCACTTTGTCGATCTGCTCCATTAAAATATGTAACAAAAAATGAAATCTGTAGAAGAACAATCTCGCACGTGTATACATTGCATGTCTTTTTGTTGCTACCGATTACCATCATAAAAATGAAAGTGAAATTATTTAAAGTAAACAAGACACTTCGTAAAGCCTAGTTTGATTTATATTCACATTGTGGTTCTCACTGTACTGTTTAATAAGATCTTACAAGACCTTACAAGGATACATTTTACTCTACGGTGCATGAGGAATGTTTGGAAATTCAAAAAATATATATGTATAAAACAGTACAGTGAACATTTTGTCCTTCGTACAGTATTCATTTTATATGTTGTAATAATTTTATAGTACCTATTAAGAGTCGGTGTGACTTATCACAACATTCTTACTAAATAAATAAATATATCCAACAGCAAGAAGTTATTGCTTTCTTATGTATGTAAAATTAAGAACCCTTACAGCATCGTGTTAAGAATAATAAGAATGTGCTTACTGTTAATATTTATACATTTGAAACTAAACTGAAGATTTCAATTAAAAAATGAATTTGTTTCCCAAGAAAAATAAACTTCATAAATGTCTGTGCTTACAGTAAATTACTTAACACTTATACAACCATATGTACCTAGTCATAAGCTATGTTGCATACATTCAATATTATGTAGGTTTTGCACTTACACACCTATAAATACTCACACACATTTCACAATATGACTTGATACCTACCAATGTCGTATTTTAAGTTGCACAAAATCATAAGGTTTGAAAGAGGGTTCATAAAGTTTCACTGACAAACGCTAAATTACATCTAGTATTTTGATTTATTTATAATTATGCTAAAGTGGAGTCATAATTGTGAACATTGTTTTTTTAATAAGGCCATACATAAGTGATTTTAACTTAAGGTAGTCTCTGGGTGAACATATTTTGCGTGTTTGAGGGCATAAGGGTGACGTAACACCCACATCATGCCTCTCTGTAGCCTCTAAGTGCAAGTCACTGAAATAGCATTCGTGACCTTATCAATTTAACATGTATTATTAAAGTTAAAAATGTGTTTACATGCGTGCAGAACTTTAAATTTTTATTCCAAACTGGCCATAAAATTTTACACCTTGGCAGGCGACCAACTAAATCTGTGCTGAAACGACGGGTCATTAAAACATTTAAGAGAATATTGACAGGTTTATTTTGAGTGAAAATAAGGACCATTTGGTCATTTTACTGTTGATAAATTACTTTCTAAAGAATAATTACTGCAATGCTTTGGATCAATTAAATATTAAAGTAAACAACATACAAATTTGATAGAACGTACAGGATGAGGCACGTAAAGTGACTGGATTTAGTTGCATGGACATACTCCATTGCGAAATGAATGACTGTCAAAGAAAACTAACCAAATAATAGAAAACCAAAAATAAGCAGAGTATGCTCAAGTCAATGGGATACGTACACAACTTGAAATTTCAAAATGGAATAGGGTAAAATAAAACAAGGAACAAACAGATAATAACTGATAGTAATACAAATCGAAAACCCAATTTAACATGCTACAAAACGAGGAGACAAAACAAAAACACAGTATACATCAGACACAAACATAAAAATAACAAAACGACACAACGATGAGACGAAACAAAACACAACAGATATTAGACACAAACAGAACAAAAGACACAATGATGAGACGAAACAAAAGACAGTAGTCTTCCAGACAGTGTTATGACATTTCAGGGACTGGAATCTGTTCCCGTCGTCAGGTAGAGACACAGGGTTCAGAAACAAGAGTGTGACTGATGAGACTGGAAAACCATGGGTCTATATAGGGTAAACCTACTTATCCTGCTCAGCCAATGGGAGAAATATTATGAACCTTAATTAAGAGACTGTATAGGCTAATTTAACTTCTGTTTTTTCTTATATTTACCGTATTTGCCGGCATATAAGACGACAATTTTTAAATATTTTTGGCTCTCAGAAATTGCTACTTGTCTTATATGAGGGTGCAAAAATTTTTGGTAGCCAAAAATTGTTTGAAAGCTAAGCTGTAAGCTGTGGAGTTGTATGATGTTTCAGGGAATTGCGTTTTTCGTGCCCTATTTATTTTAATAAAATTTATGGTACGAAATTTTGATGAGCGTCATTCATAATAAAGGACATTTCCTCGCAGCAAAGCGGCGATCGATGCGAGCGCGTGCCGAGATACTTTGTCTCTTCAGCCTACAACTCTCGGGCGGAGAAAACGAGGATCTAGGTCCGCATGCTTTCATCCTTTGTCTCGCAAGCACAAGACTCTTGGGCGGAAAAAACGAGGATCTAGATACCGTACCACACATTCATGTGTTTACCTGGCGGACAACAGCGCACAGGAGTGCGATGACCTTGCAAGCAGCTGTTGTTGCCCGGCGTTGCCATGTTGTAGCGCACACCTGCTGGCAAATAGAGATATCGCAGGCTGCCGCCGTGCATTTCCTTGGCTCTTGGGCGCGCGGAGGGCAGTACTAGCCAATGTTATTCGTTTATGTGTCTATTATGACACTATGCTGGTAGTAAATGCATTGAAAATATATAAACTAAATTTTTAATGTTTCAGGCAAAGGAAAAAAAATATTTTTCTGTCGAGAATTTCAAAATTAGTAATTTACTTTTTTTAAGATTTTGTACCTTCAAAACCATGACTCGTGTTATATGCGGGGTCGCCCTATATGCCGACAAATACGGTAACTCACTTTGATCTCGTATAGTAATATTGTGTGTGTAACATATCATTTTCATTTCACCACATTCATGGGAAACAAATTATTCTCTATTAAATATTTACCACAGAAATAGATTTGAGTTGTGCACCAGGAAAAAGAGCCTGCTAGGACTGTTACGTGAACCATGGGGTGCTACGAGTGTGATTCAAATACTGACTCAACACCCAACATCACAGAGCGACAGGTTACGTCATGACACAGACAATTACCAGAGTCGACAACACAGACTACAGCTGCGGCACTGGGTGCATCAAACGGGGACCTGCTACCTCCAGAACTCGGCGGTGCAAGTGTCCACATCCTACTGACAGTACCACATCAACAGATATACGGATTGGTGAGCTAAATAATTCCTACACTCGTTGCCTTCAACGTGCAAGGATATCCTCGTCCTTAATATTCTTATTGGGATCTATGGCTATCAGGGAGATTTGTGTGTTAGTACGTTGTGAATTTAATTTTTGTGTGCCAGATCATTGTCCGGTGCTTTGTGTCACAAATCTGTGTTTTGTATAGGCTGCATAGTAACGGTTTCCTGATGGCATTTGTATAATTAGAGATGGTTGATGTGCCTTAGTAGCGATGGATAAGGCGAATATCTGGCTGAATGTGATGTATCTTTAAGAAGTCTATTTAGGGGGAGAGAATATAATGCAGATGTATTAAATTTTAGGATCACTAGACGACAGAACAGGTAGGTCCGGGAATGGAGACAAGAACCAGACTTGTCAAAGAAACAGAAAAATTCCTCAGTCAGTACAGGGTAGCCATCAAAGAGATTCACTACTTCAGTCTTTTATGTTGCAAATGCAGGTACTTTTCAGATGGCAAGCTATGCAATCACAGCATCAGATATAGAGGAGAGTAGATGTACGAGATGCGAAGAGACCAGTGGATGTCGAGTCACGCGTAGCGTTTTGGACGCCTGTAAGTTTTGTCGCCTGTTGAATGTTTGTAGTTACTACTGGGTGGAAAGAATGACCATGAAACTCTGCAGGATTCCTCTTACGTATTAATGAGATTTTTTTGTTACTAAGCAATTTATAAGTGAGGGCTGCAAACCATTAACGACAACTTAACCAATCTTCCCCGACGATTAAATATAGAATAACAAAAATAACTAAAAGGGCCATTCCCTTGTTAAAGTTACGATCGTGCGAAAAAATATGAAGAATATGGAATAGAGCCCTGAGAGGACAATACAAACGGGTCATTCCATGTGAAATCAGCAAATTTTTAATTTTTTGGTTGCTCGACTATTTTGTATAATTTTTATAATTTAACTACGGTTACTATCATGTTCCAATAGGCGAAAACCATTTTCATTAAAATTTTATCTCTCACCGTATTGGATATAGGCCCTTTTATGCGGTGGCCTGCGCTGCAAAATCAGCTGTTGCAGCCATCTACAAAATAATCAATATTTAATTTCCCATTAAAGTTAATGTAATTTCCGTTTCTACCAACTTGCAGATAAGGGTTCACGCTTTCTTGTGATTACTATAAACACAACTTTCTTACATACTAAACTTTTATCACAAGGGCTTAAATTTTGGGTTTTAGAAGCTTAAAAAAGGCATTT